>SNQJ01S0027488.1:6994-46805 GCA_010110895.2 Picea sitchensis | reverse complement strand
ATATTGATCACATATGTGGGTCAACAAGGTTAGAGTGTTATTTTTTAGCATAAACAAGAACCTTCAGAATAGAACACCACAACAAAACCCATATAAGTCAACTGGGAATCCACGAAAGTGACCTAAACCCCAAAAACCTAAGTTGTCGAGCCACCAAGAAGAACCCAATAAATCAAATCCAAAATTAGAGTGATCTATTTCTTTTGAACTATGGTTGGTAAAAAAAACAAATGATTGATGCCATGATCCCATAGAGAGAAACAATAAAGGAAGAAAATTTATGCTAAGCCCCAATTCGAACTATATTGAAGCAAAATTATGAACTACATGCCAACAAAATACCACAAATCCTCAAGCAACAAACCAACTATGAGAACCATTATCCCACCTGCAAGAAGAATAAAAATACAAAGTGCTTGATGTGTTAGATACCACATTAACCTTTGCATGTGTGAGGGGACTGTGGGTTGAATGCACCTTAGCCATTGACTTTGATAATCGACCATCCCAAGTGTGATATCGTGCCAAATGTTTAACATGAAAGAGCACCTCATAATGTTGATTGATTTAAAACTTAGGGGATGGGGAAAAAGATCTCCCTTCTTTTTAACCTTAACTTATTACATTCCAAAAGAGTGGCCTTGTTGGCTAAACTATTGGCTTGATGATTGAGCTACTTGATAACATGGTAGTGTCAAATGTTAAGCTTTCAATGCATTCAATTTCAGATATAAAAATTACTTCCAAGTGACCTCAAACAGTAAACTAGGGATGTAACTATCACTAAATAATTTTATCCTAAAATTATGACATAAAATTATAGCAGAAGCACACATATCAGAGAGAAATCATCCATGCATAAGAGACACAAATTTTATCCAGTAAAATTTTCAAATTGAGGATCCCAAGGAAAAAATAATCCTCTCACAAAAATTACAACTTCACCAAAAATCCAGAAAATCTTCCAACTTACAAATATGTTGCAAACGCTAGTTGAAGTCACTTATATAGTTCTTGACATCACCTTGTATGAATTCTAATGTCACCCTACAATTCACACATGCGGCCTGGTGTTGTACAACTCACACATGTGGGTTGTCTCTGTGGATGTACGGTCCACACATGCCATACGAATTGCAATAAATGTGTCACACGTGCGACTGTTTTTCTTTTGTATGGTCACATGTGTGGTATGACCTACTGTATGAACTATATGGATCCACACATGTGGCCTCTTCCTCCTCTCTCCTCACATGTGTGAACTCACACGTATGTCTTCTCTTCTTTGGCTAGAAAAAACTGAGAAAGAAAGACCAGAAACACTAGATCATATTTTCCTAAGTGAAGAATTGTTTTTCTGAAATTTTCCTCCTCAATACTCTTGGCAAGATTTCTCACTCACTCATGCCAACACCATAATGACAAGATAAGATGTGTGGTACCTCCTCACACTGCCTCTCCTTTTATAGGAGTATAAGAGTGAGTTTAGGAGCCCCTTCTAAACTCAACATTAAATTAGAATTGTTTATTCCTCAAAGTGGGTGCCAAGCCCCAACAATAACAATTCCAAGCCCCAACTTTATATAAAAGGGGTTTTCAAAACATAAAAATACAATGTGAGTGCCAAAAAATATTCCCACATTCCCAACACCAATGTCAATGTGAGAATAAATCCCCAAAGTTACAAAACATCAACACTCCCTCTTAGAGAGGGAGGTATTCTCCACCACTCCTAGATTGTCTCTGAAGTAAAAGAACTTCTCCTTCACTAGGGGTTTGTGAGAATATCTGCAATTTTCTCATATGTGGAAATGTACTAGAGCTTCACATCTCCCTTCTACACCATGTCTCTGATGAAGTGGTATCTGATCTCAATGTGTTTTAGTCTGTCATGAAACACTAGATTCTCTAAGAGTTTGACACAACTTTGATTGTTGTTGTAAATCACCGTAGGCTCCAACACTTGACCAAATAATCCTGCAAGAAGCTTGTGAAGCCAAATAGCCTCACAACTCGCCAAACTAGTTGCCATATACTCTGCCTCTACTAAACTGAGTGCCACAAAAGTATGTTCCCTGCTAAACCAAGAAACCATTGTTGATCCTAGGTTGAAACAACCACCAAATGTTCTCTTCCTGTCAACTGTACTACCTTCCAATATGATTTTGAATATCCATGCAACCTCACTCCATCACCTATTATATATTTCAGACGAAATCCAACTGTACCCTAAAGGTACCTAAGTGTATGCTTCGTTGCTACCCAATGAACCTACCTCAACTCAACCATGATATGGCTCAAGGTGTTGATAGAAAAGCACATATTTGGAATGGTGTTGACCAGATACATCAACAAACCAATCAAATACTTGTACATTGTGGGATACACCTAATATGAATTTGAAGCCCCTAACTTCTTCAGATTGGTGATCATAGGTGTAGTCACGGACTTACAGTCCATCATCCAGAAACTCCTTAGTATCTCAACTACATACTTCCCCTATCCAAGGAATATCTCGCCTTGCTGTTTCCACACCTCCAATCCCAAGAAGCAATGCATCAATCCAATATCATTCATATCGAACTTTGAAGCAAAATCCCTCTTGCAACTGGCATTGAGCTTCTCTGCTCCCATGCGGAATATATCACAAACATACAACACTAATATAAGAGGATCCTCACTAACCTATATGAGATATAGGTTGGGATTCACTTCACTCTTGGTGAAGCCCATGCTTTGTAAATAGCCGTCTATCCTCAAGTACCATGCCCTGGGTGCATGCTTGAGTCTGTACAAAGATTTATTCAACCTGCAAACATGGGACTCCCTCCCATGTGGAGTCCCATGTACCTCAAAGACCTGAGGTTTCTCTATATTTTTACACATCAAAATTACTCACTTCAATAGTGTCGCAAGTGTCTTCATTACAAGTGTCGCATTTTGACCATAAGTGTCACACGTGTCACAAACATCATACTGTCATCTTGCCTATGTTGTGTCTCTAACGACATCATAAGGACAATTAAGTCACCTTCAAATACTGGTTTAAGAAGGAGAAATCATCTGATGAGGAGTACAAATCTTTTTCCATGAAGAAAACTACTTAAAAATGAATTTTGGACGGCAACGCTCCCCTACCCATTGTCAGGGAGTGCCAACGCTCCCTACCCTCCTTTGGGGGAGCATTGTAGCACCATGTACACCCTTCTGGGGGAGCGCTAGGAATTTCTAAAGGAATTTTGGTCAGCGCTCCCCTACCCACTATCAGGGAGTGCCAACGCTCCCTAGCCTTCTTTGGGGGAGCGTTGCAATGCTCTGTGCACCCTTTTGGGGGAGCGCTGGTCTGTTTGAGAAAACTTTGGGCTGTTGAGGAGAATCAGGGAAAAATCCCCCTTATCTTGGAAATCAGTTGGATTTGAATCTGAGGTCAAGGCTACATCTTAGGGAGGATCCACAACTGATGGAGAAAGATCCTCAACCTATCCCAAGAATCTCTAAGTTGGTTGGGTCTCTCTAAGCTTATATAAGGAGGCCTTCTCATGGTTAAAAGAATATGGCAAATTAGAGGCATCAAACTTATTATCTCATAAGGGAGATTTATCAGTGAAAGCATATTCATTTTTATGGTGGATTATTTGAGCAAGGGGATGGACAAAGAGAGATTGGTGAAGCTGTTGCATCTACATCATGGTTGTAATCACTTTGCTTTGTTTTCATTAATATACATATGTGCTTGGCCTATTTCTTTCAAGGTTGTGTTTATTTCTACATGAACTTGTCTCTAGTAGATAGATCTGGTTTCAAGTTAATCTTAGTAGAATAGGAAGCTTGTTCTGTCTTTGCTTGTTTTAGAGGACTTATCGAGGAGCTTGGGGATCAAATCTCAACTGGGACTGTGCGAGGATGAACATCATTAAAAAGGTACACCTTTCTTCCTCTTCTTTATACATTAGTTTATCTAGATTTAAAAGGATGCCAGTGACCAACGTTAGCACCTTTCCTGTCTTAGTCTTAGGAGTCTAGAGCTCAAGACGAAATCCACTTGTCCGCAGGGGGATTTCTCTATAAAAGAAAATGGCAACGCCACTGGGGAGGAAGCTTTGAGTTTTGGTTCCTTTCCTCGGTAATTTTTTAGCCTTTGCACACCTTTAAATATTATGCATGCTATGTCTATGATCCTTAAATGTGTTGTTGGCTCTTGGATTCATCTTACACACTGAATTTTTTCATTTTTCCTGAGTTTTTTTTATTTCTAGGAAAAAAATTGAGTTCTGAGAGGCTAGCGCTCCCCTACCTTTACCACCAGGGCGTTGTCACTCCCTTGCAGGCTCCCACAGAGCATTGCAACACTCTGGTATCCTTGACACTAGAGCGCTGCCTTTTTTCTGAAAAAATCTTCTTGGGAGTTGATTTCTCAGTCTTCGTTTTGATGATTCATCTACTCAGGGTTTATGCTATCTTAGTGTGTCCTTGTTTAGCCTCCAATTATTTGATTTCTAAGGATTGATGATGTTTTGTTTAGATTTTTGACATCTATTTTCCTTGCTTTGAGTCACTCTTCTTCCCTGATATTTGGAGTCGATCTACTGCTTTCTCACTTATCTGATTGACTGAAAGCTGTTGTAAGGAAATTCAAAGATATTTTCACTATTTCATTTTGGTCTTTGATGTTTTTTCTCCAAGCGTTTCCTCCTATCTATATTTGGTTTTATTTTTCTTGTTTGATCACAACGAGGGTGTGCTTTTGTTTATGTGAAGTTTTCTTCCAGTTGCTTAAATCTCACAGATCTTGCAGTCTGATTAACATAGGAAGCTTTACATCAAACTGATTATCATTCACATATAAACATTTTAGCATTGTATCGGATTTTTGATTGAGGACTATTGCATGAGGTCATTGCATCTTAGTGTTTGAAAGTGAAAGGAAAATCCTTCTCCTTCCCTTAAATAGACATTCATTGAAAGAAAATACTGCTTATCATTTCTTATGCATGTTTTGGGAATTGAGTCATAATTTCATCAATTTTCACTCTCATACACCTATGAGTAAACAACAACCACTAAAATCAACGCTAAACTAAAATTTATCAGACTTTTTTACATTTTTTTTAGAAAACCTACATTATCTTAAGGTGTAGGGATTTGGAATAGGTTGAAAGGATAACTTTCCAAATCTATCAAACAAACTTAGCATCTTGTGATAGGGAGAGAAAATCCAATTCTCGTATCAACTTTCTGGGATCCCCCTCTCACTCAGGGGTTACACACGAGGTCACGTTCGGGAGAGTTATGGAGATTATCCCTCCATGGTTGAATCGTTTGTAGTAGTCAGATCATATATTGGGGGTTCTTCTTGAGTTTCAACTGTCTTCATTTGGTCTTGATGCTTCGTGAATTCCGAATCCGTTCGGGTTCCTATAGAGTTCTACCGGTCCACTTGTCCTCAGTTATCTCGAAGGATTTCAGACTTGTTATCCTGCCCATACGTTCGGACTAAATTGTCGACTGTACCCTCCCAGGGGATGACTGCGATTTGGTGACCTTAGTAGCCATAATCTTCAGGGTCTTACACAAGGTGACGGTGAAGGGAAGTCTCACTATACCTCGAACATATGTTGGTCAAAATCACTCGAGCTCCTTGGAGGGTAAATCCACATTTAATGTGTGGAAGCTTGCACCAAGGCGTAAGTCTGTTAAGTAGGTCACCAATATAACTAATCCACCCGCTCTATCCCCGCCCCTTCCTATTTTGATCTTGCGACATTGGATTGCATCACCAACTAGTGGTTTCATTGTGGGAAGTTTTGTTTGATTGTTTTCTTCTTAGATTCATAGCATGTGTTTTTTGTGTTACTTAGTGGACCTTAGGTCGAGTCAGTGTTAATGGCATCAAATCTTGAGAGTACCAATGGAGGAACCCCTTCTCCTGGGGAACCTTACACCTTTCCTTCTTTTGGAAACTTTGGTCCTCCGTACATTGCCACACCGAGTCTTCCAGGACTCACCATCGGATTACCGGTTTGGTTGTTCCCCACTCTGGTGATCTTGAATCCTCCCAGTTCTTCAACTACACCTAATGATTCGTATGTAAGTACACCACCCACACATCAACCTCATGTCGATGTTTCACCATCTTCACCCATTAAATCTCCTTCCCTTTTTCCTTCTTCGCCTAGTGAAATCTCCAAAGAAAGTAGCCAGGTTGATAAGAAGAAGATGAACCCAAAAAGGACCAAGCCTCCAACCATATAAAATGTTGGATCCAAGCCACCAACTACTATTCATTGTACTAGGAGTGTTGATGAGGTCGACAAGATTAAAATGAAGAATCTGAAACCCAATTTACCTTACAGTCTTTGTAAGGGTGACCACTTTATGAGGGATTGCCTTGGTCTTCCCAAGGTCTTAGAAATGTGGCCCTCAACACCATCGGCCTCTTCTAGACATGTTGGTGACGCCCCCTCGACTAGTGACGTTAAGGTTGGTAAGAAGAAGACAACTGTCAAATTTCCTTGTATGTTATCCGAAAGTGATCATTATTCTCACCTTTTTCCTCATATGGACGAGGCTTATTCTCTTTTGGAAAAGATTCAACTCCCAACTGGTTATTGTAATATTTCCCCCAACCCATCATTAGTTGACAGAATGGTCAATCCGGTTCCATCCCCGGTCAGTCCGGTTGATCAGGTGGACAATCTAGTTTCATCCTCGGTTGAACCACTAACCAAAGTAGCTGATCCAGTTCTGTCATCGATCAACCCCACTTTTCATTTGAAAATTGAAACCCAAGTGGTTGCTCCGGTTACATCATCGGTCAATCCCACTCCTCCTCTGACTAGTGCCAAAGTGGTTTCTTCGGTTACATCATCGGTCAATCCGAATCCTCCTTTAATGAGTGCGAAAGTGGTTGCTCTGGTCCCTTCATCAGTCAGTTCGGTTGATCATGTTGTCAATCTGGTCACATCCTTAGTTGAACTAGTTGATAAAGTGGTTGATCCGATCCCATCTTCGGTCGATCCCGCTCTCCCATTAGAGAGTGCAACCCAAGCGGTTGATCCATTTCCAGTTGTTGACCCCATTCTCCCTTTTGAGAATGAAACCCGAGTGGTCGATTTGATGTCATTATTAATCGATCCTACTCTCCATCTAGAGAGTAAACTTGATACTACCCATGTTTTTCTTGTTGATACAAATTATACCGTGCTAGAGGGCATTCCTCCTTCTCCCGCAAAACCCCCTCCAAGTAATGAGGCCATCATTTTTGATTGGGGTGTGCTAACTGGACCTCGTCTTCCCTCTCATATTCCTTTCAATATTACAATACAATTTTGTGGTCGGACGTTCCTCATGTGATAATAGATGAAGGTTCATCCCTTAGTATTTTTTCCTCTATTGCTTGGAAAGATTTGCGTTATCCTCAGCTTGTGTCGGTTACCTAGAATCTGTTCTCTTTTAACAGAAGAAACAATCACCATTTAGGGATCCTTCCTCAGTTTCTCGTAACTTTGGGAGGGAAAATTGTCTTTATTGATGTTATGGTAGTCCAGGACGCCTTGGATTTCGATTTACTCCTTGGGTGATATTATGTCTATGCCATGAAATCTATTGTGTCCACTCTCTTTCGTGTGATATATTTCCCTCACGATGGAAGAATGGTGACTATTGATCAACTTTCGTTCGTTGGCCCTGATGTGACCATCAACCCAGTGACCTCCCTAAATGGTTCTTATATGCAGTCGGTATCACCCCTTCCACAGGTCAATTATGTGGCATTGTATCCCATGAATTCAAATTCCGATGACTTAGATTCGGTAGTTGATATGGTGATCTCTTCAATAGGGATATTGGAGCCTAATATCCTTACCCCTATCATGGACCTCGACATGTGTTCTTTCCAGAGTGATTTTCTTCCATCCAGTGAAGATCTCTTGGAAGCCATGACCGAGTTTTGTCCATTGACATGGTTTCCTTCTAGAGCATTATCCTCTTGGAAACCATGAGCAAGAAGAAGTCACGAGCATAGTTTCTCTTCTATGTGGCAAGCTCGTTAAAAAATGAAACAAATGCTACGAGCATAGTTTTACTTTTCTGTGGCAAGCTCGCTAAAAAATGAAACAAAAATCTGGGGATTGAACCCAGAGCCTTGAGCATAGTTCTTTTCCCGTGTCAAGATCATTAAAAAATGAAACAATCACCTCTCCTGTCAGGTCGAGTCTTTCGCTATATCTTGTAGATGTCGAGTCGAGTCTTTCGTTAGGTCTCGTATTTGAACCTTCATTTCATACACCTGTATCATTTTTCTCCATCTAGTACAGAAATTGGTGACAACCTCAAATTCGATGGATGAATTGAAGCTTGGGGGGCATGTCTCCAGCCTTTGATGATCATTCTGGAGTTGAGCCACTAGATTTTCAAGTTGTGGGCATACCGAGCTTAGTCTTTGTTCCTTCTCATGCTCATAAATACATGAGAATGTAACCGAGTATACTTTTATCACTTTTTCGGACTTGTAAAGGTTATATGAAAAATGAACCCCCTAGAGTTTCCTTTAAGCTCTTTTCAGACTCTCTAAACATGAAAATATTGTCGAGTGATCTTGCTTCCTTTCCCACTCGTTAAAATGTTTAAAAGGGCGTCTTTCGAGTGACAGTTTATCTGTTTTTTGGCCTCGCAAGACTAACATTACGAAAAAGGAGAACATTGGAGTCGTCTTTAAGTTCTTTTCAGACTCTCTAAATATGAAAAATCACCGAGTTTACCTTCTTTGGACTCGTTAAACAATCATACATTAAAGGACCCATATGGGACCGAACCCTTACTTCTTCCAGTTCATTAAATAAAGGAAGAGGGACTTACCGAAGGTGAGTTATATCGAGCATGTGTTACCCTCCTCGAGCTCGTTAAATAAAAAAGAGGTACTTGTATATCTGGATGGGGGGAAAATTTGAAGGAAGCAAGCCAAGAAGTTTTTGAGAACATTACCAGTAACTCTTACAGTCTCCCTTGAACACAACACTTTGTCTTTGCATGCATTTTAATCTGTTGAACCTCTACACTGAACCAATCCTCTGAGTTTTCTTACTCCTTTGGGTCACCTGACGAAATTCACAGTGTCCACTGCATCAACATGTTTTGGTCCATGTCATGTTTCTACTGTTGTGCCTCAGTGTTCAAGGGAAGTATCTACCATGAGAGTTAGCCATCACAAATATCTTGTTTCAATACCTGTGTCAGTCCATTTTCTTTTGATCCACCAATTACATCTCTATGTCAGTTTCGTGTTGTTGATGGGGGATACATCAAGGCCCTCCTTTGACGAGTCTGAATCTGTCAACTTCAACACATTATACGGGAACTAGACTTAGAAACCAATTAGTACCTTGGGACCTGCATGCCTCAATGGCAGGCCTCCTCGCATCTGACAGTGGGTTTACATCATTGACCCCTGATCGGGTGATTCCATGAATGTTCAAATTCAGCTCATCTATTCACATTCTCTGGAATGTACTAGGGTACCTTGGGAATCATTTACATCAATGGTGATTTCCCTTGCACTTGTTAACAATTTACCTCATTGACCGATAATCAAGTGGTTTCTGCCATGTTCGACATCAGGACATCTATTCACATGGTTAGAATCGTACTACATTGGGATCGGTAAGAAGGCCCTGGGTTGAGTGATTACTCTGATATATATTTTTTCCAGGTTGCGACAAAGTTTCTCTTGAACATTGACACTTATACTGTCACATAGATCCACCTTGTATTGGTCTTTGGCTATGTCTTATCGTCTCGTAGATCCACTATTTATTTTTTGTGGCTACGATAAGTTCATGTCATGGAAGTATAGATCCACATTGTATCTTTGGTGGCTATACTCTTTGTTAATATAGTTATGAATCCACAGTGTATTTTATGGTGTCCATACCTTGCAAGTCTTTATCACCCAAGCATAGGTATGCCTGGCTTGGGTTTGAAACATGTCATAATATTTGTTTGATGCTTGTGTGTAGCTTCTACCAGATTCTCCGCGTCCATACCCTTACTCAAAAAATTCTACAAAGTACTTCAGTCATCAGTTTCTGTCTTCTAACTTCGCACTTTGGGGGGAAATCTGTTACACATCAAAATCACTCACTTCAATGATGTCCTATTGTCTTCATTTCAAGTGCCACAAGTGTTGCAAACATCATACTTCCATATCGCCTATGTCATGTCTCTAATGACATCACAGGGACACTTAAGACACCTTCAAATACTGGTTTAAGGAAGAGAAATCATTTGATGGAGAGTACAAATCATTTTCCATGAAGAAAACTACTTAAAAATGAATTTCGGAGGGCAACGCTCCCCTACCCACTATCAGGGAGTGCCAACGCTCCCTAGCCTTCTTTGGGGGAGTGTTGCAATTCTCTGTGCACCCTTTTGGGGGAGCACTGGTCTATTTGAGAAAATTTTGGGCTATTGAGGAGAATTAGGGAAAAATCCCCCTTATCTTTGAAATCAGTTGGATTCAAATATGAGGTCAAGGCTACATCTTAGGGAGGATCCACAACTAATGGAGAAATATCCTCAACCTATCCCAAGAATCTCTAAGGTGGTTGGGTCTCTCCAAGCTTATATAAGGAGGCCTTCTCATGGTTAAAATCATATGGCAGATTAGAGGCATCAAACTTATGATCTCATAAGGGAGATTTATCAGTGAAATCATGTTCATTTTGATGGTGGATTATTTGAGCAAGGGGATGGAAAAAGAGAGCTCGGTGAAGTTGCTGCATCTATATCATGGTTGTAAGCACTTTGCTTTGTTTTCATTAATATACATATGTGCTTGGCCTGTTTCTTTCAAGGTTGTGTTTATTTCTACATGAACTTGTCTCTAGTAGATAGATCCAGTTTCAAGCTAATCTTAGTAGAATAGGAAGCTTGTTTTGTATTTGTTTGTTTTAGAGGACTTATATAGGAGCTTGGGGATCAAAGCTCAACTTGGACTATGCGAGGATGAACATCGTTAAAAAGGTACACCTTTCTTCCTCTTCTCTATACATTAGTTTAGCTAGATTTAAAAGGATGTCAGTGACCAACATTAGCACCTTTTCTGTCTTGGTCTTAGGAGTTTAGAGTCCAAGAGGGAATCCACTTTTCCAAAGGGGGATTTCTTTGTAACAATGTACACCTAATTCTCAATCATGCCATTGAGTACTGTTGTCTTCACATCCATCTAATGTATCCTCCACCCCATAACTGAAGCAAGATAAATAATAGCCTTGATAGAAGTATACCTGGCGACTGGAGAAAAGGTCTCCTCATAGTCCACTCCCTCTTTCTGGGATAACCCTCTCACCATGAACCTCGCCTTTTACTTCTTGATGATACCATACAAAACATGCTTGATCTTATAGATCCACTTGGAATTCACCACATACTTCCCCTCTAGTCTCAGAACTATGTCCCACACATCATTCTTCATGATGGATTGATACTCCTCCATCATGGCATCCTTCCAAACCCGTTGGATTGCTTCCTCCTCTAAACTAGAAGGCTTAGAATCAATGATGCTACTCATAAGCACCACATAGCGCGAAAACCTCTACGCATGCATTCTCTCCCTGAAAGTGTTCCTCGGGGGCCGCATGCCTCCCTGCATCTCTCAAATTATCTTGAATCCATCTAGGCTTCGTGTCCTTGTCACTAGGAGGGTCCACTGGATCCTATGATAACTCCTCATGGTTTGAAGATTGAACCCTTGTATTGGATGGACCTGTACTCTCCTTAACCTTCAGATCCTCCTACTCCTCACCATCTGTATTTGTTATGGTCTCTCGGGACCTCCTAAAATCCAACTTCTCCTCAAACTTGACATCTCGAATAACCTCAATCTGTCATTGTCCTAGAATGTAGATCCGATAGGCCTTCGAGTCTTGTTTTATCCCACAAACATGCCCTTCCTTCTAGAAGGTTGTAACTTCATCCTCTTCTCATTAGGAACATATATGTAAATTGGAAAACCAAAGATCCTCAATTTCCCTATCTCTGGTTTCACTCCTGTGAATTTCTCCTCAAGAGTCTTATCCTCCAAGATCCTATGAGGACTCATATTTTGAACATAGAATATCTTGTTACATGCCTTTGACCAAAGAAACATAGGTAGATTTTGTTCATGCAACATCGCCCTGACAACCTCAACTATGTTCTAATTCTTCCTCTCCACAACTCCATTCTATTGTGGGTTGAAAGGCAATGTCGACTCCCTCTTGATCCCTGCCTCCTTGTAGAAATCCATGAATTTGTTGGAGGTATACTTTCCCCCATTATCTGATGTCAAGACCATGATCTTATTCCCTCTCTGATTCTCCACCAGAGCCCTGAACTCCGTGAATCGAATGAATGCCTCATCCTTGGTCTTCATGAACAAGATACATGTCCTCCTGGAATAATCATTAATGAAGGTCACATAGTACAAGTAACCACTCGAATATGGAACTAAAATTGGTCCACACACATCTGAATGTACTAGATCCAAGATTCCCTTGGATCTACTATCATTGCTAGGAAAATTAGCCTTAGCATTATTTCCATGTGCACAACCCCTGCATACACCTTGGTGTTCTACTCCAAACTCTGGAAGACTTGTAACCATCCTCCTCAACATTGGCAAAGCCTTGTAATTCAAGTGTCCCAATATCTTGTGCCAAAGCTCGCATAGACTATCATTGTCATGTACCAAGGCTTGGGTTGGTTGTCCTATCAACCTGTAAATACTATCATCACGAACACCAATGACCTTTGTTGAGTCAATTCTTTATCCTCATTCCCATGCAAGAACCTGCCCACCTGAGAATTCCACTGCATACCCTCTGTCCTCCATAGTTGAGATAGAAAGTAGGCTCTTATTCAACCTTGACACATACAACAAATCACTCATCCTGAGAGGCTTCACGGACTCCATCTAAAACAAAGATGTATCAACTCCCTTGACTACATACTTGGCATTGTCACCAAGATCGACCTGTAATCCTGTGTCCTCCTATGAAAAACTGGTGAGTGACTCTGTGATCTTGTCATATGATGAGAATCTCCACTATCCACCAACCAAGTCCCACTACCGAAATATATACCAGAAAGGGCAAAGACCAATAAGAAATCCTTCTGAAACATGTCTTCAACCTTATCCACCTCTATTGATGATGCTTACTGCTTCCCTCTCCCTTTAGTTCGTTGTGGAAACTATGAATCATAGTGACCTTTCTTATGAAGAAAAAAACACTTGAATTTGCTAAGTCCTTCTTCTTCCACTGCTCTGGAGATGCATCTCTCCTTGGAGAAACATTTCCTCTGCCCTTTCTAGCGTGAGTAGCTAGGGACGGGTTCTCTTCATCACTACCTCTCTGCTTGCAATTCCTAGACTATATCCAATCTCCTCCTGGGTGAAATCGATCCACAGTCTGTCAAATGGTGGAAACTTCTCTCGTGCACAAATGGTTCCCAAGACTGGGGAAAACCATTCAATGCTACATTCACCAACTCCGTGTCATCAACCCCCTCACCAATAGATTCAAGCTGATCACGAATTTGAGTGATCCTTATGAGGTAGCTAACAACTGTATCTGATTTGAACATCTCAATAGATCATAATTTATACCTCAAAATCAATTTCCGGTTTTCATTCTCGCTTTGGTACAAACCCACCAAAGCATCATATATATCCTTTGATATCTTCTTCTCAGAAATATGAGGGATAAAGTGATCTTTCATAGAATCCAAAAACACCACTTGGCCTTCACGTCCTTCTTCTTATGGGATGTTAATTCATGTGCATCATTTGGATCTGGAATCACCATATCCATGTAATCTTTGATATCATTCTATTCCAAGAGAAAAATAATCCTATCCTTCCGGGATCGAAAATTTGTGGCCCCCTCCAAGTTGTCCTCAACTCTAAGAGTCCTCACCATTGTGTCCAAAAAATAACACAAATTTGCAGCAGCAAATATGAGTAGCTTGTGTCTCAAGAAGATGATTTTCTCTCTCTAGAGACCACGCTCTGATACCATGCCAAATTTTAAGCATTCAATGCATTCAATTTCAGATCTGAAAATTACTTCCAAGTGACCTCAAACAATAAACTAGGGTTGTTATCACTGAATAATTTTACATTGAAATTATGACATAAAATTATAGATGAAGAACAAATATCAGAGAGAAATAATCCATGTACAAGAGACACAAATTTTATCCAGTAAAAATTTGATATTGAGGATCCTACGGAAAAAACAGTCATTTCACAAAAAATACAACTTCAACAAAAATCCGGAAAATCTCCCAACTTACAAATCTGGTGCAAACCCTAGTTGATGTGACATGTGCAATTGGTGACATCACCCTGTATGGCTTCTAATGTCACCCTGCAATTTTCATGTGCGGCCTACTGTTGTACAAATCACACATGCGGGCTATCTCTACGGTTGTATGGTCTGCACGTGTTGTACAATCCACAATAAATGGATTGTGTGGTTTGCACGTGTGACTGTTCTACCACTATATGCTTGCACATGTGGTACATCCTATTGTATGGACTGTACGACTCCACATGTGCAAATTTTTCCTCCTCTCTCCTCACACATGTGGCTTCTCTTCCTTAGCTGGAAAAAACTGAGAAAGAGACTAGAAATCCTAGATCAAATTGTCCCAAATGAAGAATTTCCTTGCTGAAATTTTCCTCCTCAATCCTCTTAGAAAGAGTGCTCACTCACTCATGCCAACACCATAATGACAAGATAAGATGTACGGTGCCTCCTCACATTGCCTCTCCTTTTATAGGAGTCTAAGAGTGAGTTTAGGAGCTCCTTATAAACTCAACATTAAATTAGAATTGTTTATTCTTCCAAGTGGGTGGCAAGCCCCAACAATAACAAGTCCAAGCCCCGACTCTACATAAAAGGGGTTTTCACAAAATAAAAATGCAATGTGAGTGCCAACAAATATTCCTACATGCCCGACACCAAGGCCAATGTGAGAATAACTCTTTGAAGCTACAAAACATCAACAAGTAAAACTCAAAACTCTAGAACCAGAAAACTTATTTCCTATTTCGTTTGATTATTTTATAAGAATTCCATTTCTCAGAGGGGAGGATTTGAGCATTAATTTGATGGTAATAGCCGAGTCTCTAATGAAAATTAGTTTTTTGTTATGTTTTTCATTAATGATCCTCAACCCTCGAAATAGAGAAAATGCCCATGTTTGATTGTTTTAAGCTTTAACCAATCCCCACTCGAAGGTGTTTTCCAGTTTGCTTCAGGATTAAGAATAACCCCCCAATACTTTCCACCCCTAGATTGAAATCCCTATTTCATATGCTAAAATATGATTCAATTTTAAAGAAAGAATTGTCTGTTATTATATATGGTTTTATACTTTATCATAATATTTGACAAGAATTTTTATGGTTGTAATGTAGTGGAAGATTTATCAAAATTTTATATGGTGATACAATTTTGTGGAAAATTTACCAAATCATTTATCTATGTATTCTAAAATATTAGTAAATTAGCCCTTAGAATTTTATGCGTATTATGAAGATTTGCCCATTTATTATACTATTAAATTAAGAAGTCAGTCTTAAAATTTTCTTTTTTTCTCATTTCACTTGTGGAACTGAAATGATTTGAATGTCAACAACTTGGATACATGATGATTGTTGACGACAAGTCAAGGAGATTCCCATTGGCATGGTTGGGGTCGACAACGATTTAATTGTTTTTCAAGAGGACTTGAGATCATGACCAACAAGGGGATTTGCAAAACAACAAACCCCTACCTCTAAGTAAGAAATAATGTAAGCAAGTTATCTTTGGTTGTCATTTGTGCTTTTAAGTAAGAAATAATGTAAGCAGGGGTTTTGTAAAGCAACAAGTCACTGACTCTAAGTAAGAAATAATGTAAGTGGGTTATGTTTGGTTGTAATTTGTGTCTTTCATTAAGAAATACTTTGTAAGCATGTTATGTTTTGTTGTACTTTGTGATTTGAGTGGTCAAGATCTGTGATTTGTGTTTCGTATTAAATATGTGTTTATAGAATTCATTATTTCACAGTTACAACACTACAACACAGGGAATAAGAAAACTCTACAACGCAGTGAATAAGCAAACTCGTTGGTATTTTAATTGTTCGCAGACTATTTGTTGACACTACAAAAGTCTCAAATGGTTGAAGCTTCAAAATATTTGAATTTCTTCTGTTATTGTAAATTCCCTTAAAATTCCATAAAGTCGCAGGCATTGCTTCCAAGTTTTTATTGTAAAATTACATGTAAACATATAAAAATATTATGAAAACATTGTAAAATTATATTGTGAAAACATTGTAAAAGTATAATTAAAAATATAAATATTATAAAACAAAGGTTAAAAAATATTGAGAAACTATAACTAAAAATATAATATTATAAAATAAAGGCTAAAATTAGAGACATTGCATAATTAATTAAAGCAACAAAATAAAATTTGACAAATATGAAAAAGTATAACTATTATTACAACATAAAAGAATCGCAAAATTAATTAAGAAAGGCTAGACATTGCCAAATTAATTAAAGTGAAAATATTTGATAAATATGAAAAAACAATTGAGGTGATCTTTGGGATAATTCGAACGATTGTCCATCAAGAAAACCTGAAACCCATGGAAATTTGAATTGTTGACAAGTATCATGCAAGTTCTCGTAAAAAATAGAATAAATAGATTTAATGGTAAATTTTATTTTGTATTTTGTATTATGGTAATCTGGGTGTTTTAGAGTTTTTCAACATGCTGAATCTATTTCTGCATTCAGAAATGGATTTTGAACAACAAAAAATAGTGATTCGTGTAAATTTATATCGCTGGATTCAGGTGAAAAAAAACCATTTCGTAGAATAGCTAGCCAACGCCCTTTATAATGCCCTAGGCTAAATATTCTACGAAATGATGATTTTTTATTTTCCCGAAATCCGGTGAGAAATTGTTGGATTCGTAGATTTGAGTGATTATTTTTGTATAATCCGAGTGCCCTAAGAGTTTTTCAGCATGCTGAATCCATTTCTGCATTCAGAAATGGATTTTGAATAACAAAAAATAATGATTCATTTAAATTTATATCACCGGATTCCGATGAAAAAATCCATTTCATAGAACAACTAACCAACGCCCTTTATAATTACAACTCAAGTAAAAACCACTGTGCATTGAAATAAACTGCCAGCATTGCACATTCAGATAAATTGACAGCTAACAACAATGTTTTGGGATACATAATACCTGGGTGTTTTCCCGTAGCCAAATGGCTTATAATTTGCAACATGTGGTGCTATACTCCTCCTTTCGCCCATGTACATATTTTAAGTGTATATACCAAGTTCCATCAATATCAATCTAATATCACCATGAGGAACCCTATGTCTATGTGTTGTGTGGTTATATGCTTTCTTTGTTGTCTGGAGATAGACCAATTTCTTTCCGGGAGAATGCTTTCATCGTTTCCTACAGATAGACCAATTTTTTGTCAAGAGAATACCGATAGAACAAATGTACAAATAGAGATATGGTCTGGTGATGGTCTCTTCTTATTCAATATTTTAGTGGTCGTCCGATAATCCCAAAGCACGACTAGGATGTGTTCGTCCCAATCATGTCAATTTGTTGAGCAAACCTTTCGTTGTGTAAAATCCAAGCTTGTCAATTTGTATCTTTGACACTCTGGGTGGATCTCACTTCACCGAAAAAGTGAGACAAGATTTGTCGCCTAGATCCAATGGCAATTGTCCCTTCGCTGAGCTCTTTGAGTAATGTAGTTGCTCGTGATGTACCCAATCGAGATGATATGGGGAGGGATGATTAATTGTGGGAAGTTGTAGGAATTGTACAAAGATAAAGATGTAGCCAAAGCCAATATTTTCAAGAGATAAAATATGCCACTTTCTTAGGAAGATCGAAATCCAGAAACACCAATAACATATATAGTTCCAGGTGTAAATGCATATCCATGCCCGAGCTATCCAATAACAACATCTGATCTAGTTGAAACAACAAATTAAGCAATTTTATCCAAGGCCATGAGCAGGGGGTCAAGGATAGCCTAGTGGATCCTCAAAAACAAAAGTTAGTCGTATAGAAGAAGGAGAGGAATTATAAGCATAAACAATGGTGGCTAGAGTAGCTTAAAATGCAGATCCTCTGGTTTCAATAGAGTCCATAATCCATGATCCATAATATGCATAAGTATCAACACCAAAGAAAGAAGTTCCTGAACTAGGGACAAGAGAGAAAGAAACAAAGGAACTAGTGAGACGATCATAAAGAAATTGAAAACATATATTGTGAAGGACGGTTAGAAACTGTACAGTCTACTCAGTTGAGGGATGAAAATCTGAGAGCAAGGAAACTTTTTTACACCGAAGATATGGAAGTCGATAAAACTAAACCTAGTGATGGAATTGATGAAGATGATGAAATAAGGTACATGGACAACAAGGAGGAAGGTGATGAACCAAGAGAAATATGAAGAAACAAGTGAAAGTGAGAAACTAGGAGCTTGTCCATGTTTCAACCGTGGCTCACTCACATCGTCGAGTGGAACTGCTTCCAAAACATTGCAATGGCGTATGTCTCGAAGAAAGGAGGGAGATAAGACAATTCATGGACTCAGGTACTCGACGCTTGTATGGAAATTGTAAGTGAATCCCAATCCCACCTATCCCTTAGTTGATTTATCGAGGATTTTTTATTTGAGAGGCATTGTAGCCCATTTCATATCCAATTCCAGAAGCAGTAACAACATAAGCAAAGGTGAAATCTCTTCGAGATGAGACCCAGACCCAGAATCATATACAACATATTGATATACGATGTCCATTGGAGATCCATAGGACATTATGGGTGCATATTCAGGTGCGTATACTCGCTGCAAAATTGAGAATGACCTGATTGGATTCCATGTCCTCCTTCCTCGGTATGGGAGGGAAGTGCTATAGAAATACATGCATAAGACTTGCAGTAACTTGCATGAAAATGACCAAGTGGAAGTGGAGGGAACTTGCATGCAAGTGACCAAGTGGAAGTGGAGGGAAATTGGGTAGTTGGCAATTGAGAAACTTCCATGAGACACAAATGCATTTGGACACTACAACAGGTCATAGACTATGGGTTATGAACTAGTTATTAACTAACATTTAATGTTTGGAATTAATGCTAAGTTGAAACTTAGCATTAATTCACCTTGCATATATTACCTTTCTCATATCCTAAGTTCCATATCTCATAACCTAACTTCCAAGTCTCTTGGTTCATATCTTGCCTCGATATGAGGCCAAATAAGATGAGAAAGTTTTTGATTGGTTTAACTAAAGTGATGGAGAGAATTTGAAATAATTTATTGGATTAGTAAAAGTGCTTAATAAATGCTCAAATACAAAATTAGGATAACCATGCATTGGTTTGCTAATAGACTAATTCTAGGGGAGAAAACCATTTACAATAGTTCCTGCTGCCTTAGGCAGGGGCTAATAAAATGGAAACAAAGAACCATTGTTGGGAATTCTTGGCCTTCTGAATAATTTTATGTAATGAGACAAGAGAGGCTTTCTGGCCTTGAGAGTTTTGGACATTGTATAAAATGGAAAATTATTCTAAAATTTAAAGATTATTTTTACCTTAAAACAATTTTCGTTAATCCCCATCATCTTCCATAAAATGGGTATTGGTTTTTCTCAATGCTTTATTTAATCAAACTTAATGAAATGAGGTGCACTTAAAAGTTCATTTTTTTTTAATTAGTTGCAACTATACATCATATTTCTAACCATTCCCACACATGTTACATGTAGCATTGGCCCACATGCAAAACCCATTGGTTGCACCAAGATTGACGATGATGGTTTGTCATTTGGTGACATGTTTGAAGGTGGTAGTTCATTCACCCTAGAAACACATGGTATTTGTTCCAAAATTTTGAAGACATAGATGAATAGTATCATTGAACATTCACATGTTGACAAGGGTAGGTTTTTGACCATAATGACCAAAACCAAAATGATTATATTGATTTGATATTTAAATATGCAACCGATACACACCTAATCAAAGAAATTTATTAGATATTCACCTTCGTAATCTAGGTATGACAATCAAATTCATAGAGTTGATTTCCAACTAAAAAAACATTTAATCTAAATCAGGGGAACATACCCAAAAATCTAGTCGAAGAAAAAGTTGTGTAACTTAAAATAAAACAAAATTAGAGGAATTATCAATTTTCTATATAAATCAATATAACCACAGATATAATTTATCCCCTTAGCAAATGAAAATAACCAATTGAACTTTCAAAAATAAAAAGAGACCAAAATTACTAAACATATCTACACACAAGTATACTTCGAATTGCATAAGATGTCAAAAAGTAGCAAGTATGCATACCTGATCATCATTATCTTGAATTCTTCGAAATCATTCAACCCATTTCCATCAAAGTCCATGCCCTTAATCATTAACATTCTATTGGGTATGTGTTATATTATTTTCACTTTTATCTCCACATTGTGTCGGGAGGTCACAAGCTCCTCTTGTTCGAGAGTTTGAGGGTGGAGCCCCCGAAAAAAAATTTGGGTTTTTTTTAGTAGGTTTTTGGATGGGATTTGGCCAACATTTTTTTGGCCCATTGTAATATAATTCGTGTTAAGGAATCTAATCCAGGTTGATGTATTAGGGATTTGGATTCCATGGAATAATATATATTGTATTGTAAATGATGAAGTTAATATGATGAGAGTTAGAGGTGCGACTCTAAACATTTGTTGGTTTTCCTAGTTAAGGGTTTCCAGGGTAAATTTTTGAGTACTATGTGTGAATGCTATTTTATTTCTTTTTGTTTTATAAAGAATTTGTGTTTTCATTGCTATATTTTAAAGGTTTAAAACCTACATTTGGTATTAGAGTAGTTATTAGCTTCAGGGGGTGCCTTTGTTGTTAAGGGTTCCATTATCTTGGGTCCGTGTAAACTTGGTTTTAGTGGGAGCTCTAAAGTAGTAATTCTTGTGATGAAAGAGAATGTTGAGCAATTCTAAAATAGAGATTGAGAAATTTAATGGTAAAAGCTTTATGATTTGGAAGTTGAATATGGAGGATCTTTTGGTAGACAAAGAACAATGGGTTACTGTGGATCTTGGTATTGCACATACAAGTATGACGAAGAAAGAATGGATGAGGTTGGATAAGAAGGAAAAGAGAGAAATCCGATTGTGTCCTTAAGATTCAATGTTACTGAATTGTTGTACTATGTTGTCATTGATGTCAAAGGGTTGATGTCAAGTATTTTCATAGTGATGTGTTTGTATCATTGATATATTGATTATTGGTTATATGGTCATTGATATAATTGTTGTCAAAGGGTTGATGTCAATTGGTGTCATAATGATGTGTTGATTTCAAAGGGAGTTGTATCATTGATGTCATGTCATGGTTGATAGGAACAATCAAATGGATAAACTCCAAAGTGGTCCCCTTGTGGTGAAATCACTCATGGGAAGATGCTCTCGGATAAAGTTCTCAAAGTGGTCCCCTTATGGTGAAATCCCCCACGGGAAGAAACTTTGAGAAGTCCAAATGGTTAGGTGGTTGAGTAGCCCAACATTGTGTTTAGGGAACCCAAGTTTGATTGAGGAATAATGTAATGAAGATCAGTGAATTTGTAGGAGAAACTATTCCATATGGATAGTATATGTATGCCATTTTCGATGATATGTGGAACGTCACATAACTCATAACGGTTAGAGAGTAATGGCCATGTGAAGTTGGAGAACCCTAATGAGTTATCTAGAAGCCCCTAAAAGGTCAAATACGTCAAATTATTGTAGAAGCTCCTACAAGAAATTGACCAGTCAAAGTGGTTAGTCATGGGCTAAGTGGTTGCAACAAGAAAACAATTAAAAATAAATTAGTTGCAAATATAAGTGGAGATTTTACTATTTGTAGATAAAGTGGTTGTAAGTGGACAAAGTGGTCAGAAGTGGGTAAGCCCCAAAATAAGGAAGTTGGGTAAGTTGGTTAGAAGATAACCCCTAGAGGAAGCTACTTGGAGAAGTATAAATAAGAGAGAAAGAGTCTCTTATGTGTATGATCTTTGAGCATATTGAATATCCATTTGTGAAAGGTTGTTTGGGTAGGTATTATTGATAGAGAAAATTTTTGGCAGAAGAATCGTGGTAGTAGAATCGCGACAAAAAAACCATGGCATCAAAATTGCGACAACAAAATCACGACAACAGATTTGGCAGCTGCAGAAATTTGGCAGTTGGGTAACCACATCAGATTTTCATATTGGAATTGTTCCAATTGTTGCATGGTATGGTATAGGTCTTGATGATTGTTACATGGTTAAAGGTATGGTTTTGGCACATGGTCTTGTGTAAGGTTTTATGGTATTTGGTTTATGGAGAGCATGGTGTATTGCTAGAGGTATCTTGTTGGTTAACTTGGTGATATTGTGCATATGGTTGAGAGTTGACTTGATCTTTGTGAGTAGATCAGATTTGGATGATGAGATTGATGAGATAGGTTGAGGTGACAGGTTGTGTTGTGCATAGTTGATGCACTTGTCTTGGTATAAATTGTTGGTACATTTTGACATATTTCTTTATGTCTACAAGATGGGTCTTGTACTTGGGGGTTGGATTCCTCACATCTTGGTTGGTGATGAGATATGAAAGTTGAGACTTGTATTTAGAGTTTATTCTCTATTGGAGTTGTTGCTCTTTTCAATTGATGCTCATAAAACCCTGATATTGTAGTCTCTTGTAACACATAATACAAAAAGTTTACATATGTGTCTGGTGTTCTTTGTGTTGATTATGGTGATCGCTTATAGTTCTCTCTTATTGATGAATTCTATTGATTCGTGTAAGTAGCTAAGTAAAAATGAATAATATATTTTAAGGTGTTGCTAACTTAAGTTTTTTAAGAAGTGTAAAAATAGCCTCACACTAATTCACCCCCCCTCTCAGTGTGGTTGGTGTGTCCAACATGAATGTCTTGGGAGAAGCTACAACCAACATGTTATGGGATAAGTTAGGGGCTTTGTATTAGTCTAATTCCATGGTAAAAACAAAATTCCTTTGGAAGAAGTTGTACCTACTGAGGATGAATGATGGAGACTCGATGATAGAGCATCTAACTGCCTTCAGTTGTTGTATGTTGACATTCAAATTTATGATGAAGATAAATTCATTAGTTTACTGTGTTATTTTTCAGATTCATGGGATAGTTTGGTTGTATATATTGGAAGTAATGCAACCACATTAAAGTTTTATGATGTGGTTTCATCCTTGTTATTGGAAGAAATGAGGAGGACAAACATGGATATTCAAAGCACGAATTCCTTATCTATAAGAGGGTGTTCCTTGGACATAAATAAAAGAAGTCATCAAGTGGGAGATCTAAATCTAAAGGTAGATCTAAATCTGCAGGAAAATCCTTAAGGAACTGCTAGATGCAAAAATCATCTTCAAATTTCATTATTCTGCCTAGGTTGTAAATATGGTACTAGTTAGGAAAAAGTTAGGAAATATCAAGATAAGTGCAGGCTTTTGAAACCTGAACAAAGAACCTAATAAAGATAACTACCACATTCCTTCAGTGGAGAAGATGTTACAACTTGTCTTTGGGTTTGAAATGTTTTCATTATTAGATAGTTTTTCTAGTTATGATCAAGTGACAAGTTCTCATAGCTAAATCTAATTGAATGAAAACCACATTCCACACAAAGTGGGGAACATATGCTTACCGGATAATGCCTTTTGGCTTAGTGAATGTAGGTGCTATGTTTAAATAAGCAATGATCATAGACTTTAGAGCATTTCTTGGTGAGAGCATGGTGGTTTACCTTGGTGATGTCATGGTGTACTCTAAGAAAAGGTTAGACCACTTACAACATCTAAAATAGATTGTTGAAAGGTGATGGAAATATGGCATCTCTCTAAAAATGAAGAAAAGCATCTTCATTGTTTTAGAGGGGAAACTAATAGGACATATCATATCAAAAGATGGGATATTGATAGACCCAAAATGAACTAGAGATATCATGTAAATTCCATAGACCAACAATAATAAATCAATACAGTCCTTCTTCGGTAAGATAAATTTTGTTTGAAGGTCTATAGTTGACTTTGTTGAAATTGTCAAGCCTCTGTAGAAAATGATAAAGAAGAATGCTATGTTCAAATGGAATTTTGATGAGAAGAGGTATTTTAAGAAAATCAAATATTCTATAGATAATATCTTGGCATTGCATAGTCTAAACTTCAATAAGGAATTTTCATTATATACATTTGCATCTGACTATTCTCTTGTAGTAGTGTTCACACAAAAGGATGATCAAGGGAGAGTATACATTTTTGTTCACAAGTATTGGTCTACATGGAGATGAGATGAACTATGTGATGATTGATAAGCAAACATTCAATGTTTTTAGGACCGCCAAGCAATTCAGGCCCTATATTCTAAAGAACCATACTAAAGTGATTATAACCCACTTGACCATGAGATTGTTGTTTGTACATAAATAACTTGGTGACTAAAGAGGAAAATTCATGACAACCATCTAGGAATATGACCTTGAATTCAAGACTAAAACTAAAGCTAGAGGCCATATGCACAAGCTAGCAAGTAAAGCATTAAAATTAGCTAATTTTTCAGAACAAATTTGGGAGAATGAGATGTCTCTTTATGTTCATGAAATTTTGTATGTTCCTATAGATACAAACTATTGATACAATGAGTTGAAGCAATACTTGCAACATGGAACTACTCCCAACTATCTAAATTCAAAACAAAAGAGAGTGTCAAGACTCAAGTATTCTTAGGACCAAGTAGTTAATGGTGTCCAGTTCCATTGAAACTATGATGGGGTGCCCCTTGTATGTCTTGAGAAAAAAGATGTTGATAAGGCCCTCATAGAGCTACATGGTGGGTCTACTGGAGGACACTTCACTAGTGAGACAACAACTCAAAATATTATGAAATCTAGGTATTACTGTCGCAACAATTTTTAGGAATGCACACTCATATTCTTGGAAGTAAAAACATTTCAAATGTGTGATGGATGTGAAAATAAGTTATTTGTCCCACTGCAACCTATAACAATTGAAGAACCTTTTGAGCAGTGGGGCTTGGAAATCATAGGGAAAATCAACTTGAACTCCTCAAAGAAACCTATATACATATTGACTATGAAATATTATTTTACATGATGGACAAAAGTTGTGCCATTGATCAAGATCAACAAAGCACTGGTCATTCAATTTTTGGAGGAACGCCTGATTACTAGGTTTCATCTTCCATTAACACTTATATTTGATAATGCGACTTGTTTTTCTTTGTTAAAGTTGAGTGAGTTTGATTTAAATAAAAGAACAATATTACAGTACTCATCTAACTATTATTCACAAGGCAATGGCATAGCTAAGTCCAGTAATAAAAACCTTATATGTAATCTGAAGAAAACTATAGTTGACCATCAACGAAACTAGCACAATGCTTTATAAAACACCCTATGGGATGATCAAGTGACCCTAAAGGATGCTTTATGAACAACCCCTTGTTTCTTTGTGTATGAAAAATAATACATCCTTCCCCTTAATATATTCTTTCCCTCTCTCCAACTATCCCAAGCCTCACATGGGCCTTGTGAAAATATTCCCAAGCATTCAAAGTCAAATTAATACCATGTTGAAGTTGGAATAAGAAAGAGGAAAGGACAAGAAAATGATTTTTGTTCACTAAAAGATAGTTAAGATATGATTTTATAAGAAGTAAACAAGAAACAAGGACTTTTAGGAGGGGATTTGGTTTTGAAACGGGACAAGCCAAATGAAGAAAAAGGGACACATACTAAATTCCAACAGTTATGGTTGGGTCCTTTCCAAGTGGCTAAGAAGCTTGGCCTAGGCATGTACAAATTACAAAATACGGAAGGGGAAGTAGACCTCCTTCCTATCAATACCTAGATTTTAAAGTGTTACTTTAGTTAGTTTCCCTCAAGGTAGTTAACCTGTACATATGTAGGTTTTCTTTACTATTACTTGTTTTCACAATTCTTATTTCATAACTTACTTTGATTTCTTTTTCTTTTAAGCCTTTTACTTTCAATTTAGTTTTTTTTTTCATTACAATTTTTTTATTGTAGTTTGATTAGAATAGTATTTGCATGTTGGTGTTCTCCTTTAGATGGATTATTTCACATTGAAATCTCTCATAACTCTAGTTGGAAGATTCAAACACAGTTGTGTAAAACTATGGAGCTCTCTTGGAAGTTATTTAAGGCACTAGCTCATGAAACCATTTGATCAAATTTTTCATGGAGGCATCTAACATTTTAGTATAGTGATGGACACAAATTTTATTATGCGACTAGCTCTTGAGAAACATAAGATTTTGAGTATTGAACAACCTACTAGTTTTTTTCATGGTCCCATACACTCACATAATAGTCATTGATATCTTCCTGGGATGATAGCATGATACTTAGAGTAAAATAAAAATGGATATATATTATCCCTCAAGAAAACTTAAATTTTCTCGAATAACATGTATCATCCCTCATGCCTTTAGAGGTTGTTGATCTCTCCCATCCACCTACTACTGAAAGAAAAATTCAAACGGTAAAGGCTTAGGAAAGGATTACCGTATCACAATGGTAAATGCATGTATCTCAGATAGGGCTATGGACACTCTCTAGTAGTAGAGAAATGATTGTGATGTTGGGGTGACTCCATCGAGGCTATGGATGCTCGTTGATGGCAGGGAAACACCATGAGAAAATGATAAAATAACTTGAGAAAATATCTAACATCCCAAACCTATAACAAATAAATAGTACTACAATATCATCTGAGGATAGAATGAAGTGAAGGAATTAACTTCATCAATTTGACCCTTTATCTCTAGCCAATGAGTTTCTCACACTCGAAACAAGATGCTTGTGTAGTTTGTTTTCATGTAAATATCTTGTGGGAACCCATGGCCAAGACTAAGATCATCCAAATAAAGATGATTGTTTCCTTATCAAATCCTTTTCATCACTCCAACAATTGACTTGTAGAGATTCGTGGTTTTTCTTAGGGTGCCACCAATTGATGATCTAGTAATAACTTCCCCAAGCTCTACCTTCTACCTTACAACTTTAGCAAAAATTGGGGACCCCTCCTTCTATATTCTAATCCTAAATAAATTGATTTTGATTGAAGTTTTCTTGATTAAATGAGCTTGAATTTTGGGGCTACAACCATTGTTTTAATTGAACCCCACTTCATCCTCAAGCTATTATACTTACCCACAAATTCCTTGTTTTTAATAAGCTATATTTAGCATGGACTGATTTGTACTACCTCATCTTTAGTGTCATCACCCTAAGATTTATTTTTGCAAATATTAATCTTTTCCCTTAACAACATTTTCATCACTTTTATTGAGTTTGAGTTCTGTATGCATTTTGTGCTTTCTTGAGACTCTACTTTTTAATTTCCTGCAAAATTGCATGAATACCTCAAACTTCAAATCTACTGAACTTTGTAACAATGCGCAACTACCTCAAAATTATTTTCTTCTCTCCCTTTGCAATGTTGCATAGTCCTCTGAAGCTTCTTTGTGATATTGTGCATCTCTTTGAAGCTTCCTTTATCATATCCTTTCTAATTTTTGAACTTCAAAATTCCGTAATGTTGCCCAACTTCCCTTAATTCCCAATATTCTTGACCTTTGCAACGTATCACATCCTTTTGAACCTTTGCACTTGAGAGCACTCATGATACTGCAAAAGGACAGAAAGTTGAAAGCCCCCAAATTTGTGAAAAGGGGCAATCAAAGAAAGTTGTAGAAGAGAGTACAAAGAACTAAGTTTATATTCTGAGAAAAATGCACCGTATCGCAAGAAATTGAAATATGGAAAGTATTTAACATTGTGAGATGGTGCAGCGAAGAAGAATTTATGAAATGAACCATGTCTCAACAAGAAAAAAAATTGGATAAAACGGGACGATGTGAAGTGGTGTGTAAATCAATACATTGGGATAGTATGATATGTTATGGAGTAAAAGGTTTTTATGAAACTGTTAAAAACACTTCACAAAATTTATGTACAAACTTTGGATAACATGCACCATATCACAAGGGTCAAAAGATTGAAAGTTTTTTAACCTTGCGACAAGGCATAAAAATAAAATATTTGGGAATGCGCCATATTGGAACCAAACTAAGGATCAAATAGATTGGAAGATGCAACATAGCTCAATGGTTTATAGTTTGTATCTTGTGATTTGTCACGGAATCAAAGTTTTCATAAACATGAAAAACGCAAGACCCACAACAAATGTTTTTTCCCCAAAAGGGTAGCAAAGTTTTAATATTTGGTGGGACGTGACACAATGGTAAAAGAGAACATTTGGAAAATATTCATCTTAACAACAATGAGTAGTAAGGAAAATCTTGGAAGTGTGATTGGTCTTATAAATAAATGATTTTATTATCGTTCATTGCAAAAGGGAGGTACCAAACAAGACTTAAATAAATTAAAAGAACACACAATGTGGGCATATAAAAAGAGGGAAAGGGATGATAACACCCACATTTTGAAGCATCAAAGGAAAAAGTAAAACAAAAGAAAGAGTTTTTAACATGGAATCTTTACCCTTCGACTTTCACTATTTTGTGAAAATGCCTTCAACCACCTGTCAAGTGTATTTGGAGGAAAGGAGGTAGACACCACTCCAAAAAAATGTTATGCTTACTCATCACCAACTATCTCATCTAGCTATCTAGGCTTTTACTTAAGATTCTAGTTTAATTTTAAATGAAGGTTATACTCTCTCTCGTTTACGTTGTTTCATTTTCATCTGATAAAACATTATCTCCTATATTTTCACTTCTATTTTGCATCAAACCTACCCTCACTCTTATCACTATGAGCTTTCCCCAATATAAAGATATATGAAAACTAGGTCATAGTCACTCTTACCATATCGACAATCCACGATCCAATTAGTGCCCTAGTGCTTAATCTCACTGAACCATGTCCTTTTAGGGTTATGGTATTGGGTATCGATGCTATTTGTTCCTCTCACATTGACTTTCGATCAAAACTAAGTAGATTTCTTAATAGGTGGATTTTGTTCCTTGTAAATGGTGTATGAGTATAGTAGGGTGATTTTTCTACCATGCTTAGACTTTTTCCTCCATTTCATCCAACTACTCTATTGTGGATATACAATGAGATCCCCACTCACAAAACACATTGTCATAGTTGGTAAACAATAAAATTTAAGCAATTAGAAACCTTATGGAATCTCAATCCTTTTCAAATTCATAAGGATCATTTTCTCAGGAGACACCCCTAAACGTTTGACAAAGGAACTAACTAGGAAATGTCTATGGACACTATCATTATGTATTTTCTAATATTACTAACATGTGTTGTTATTGATATGGACGAGTTGTAGGATACATATATGGCTTCTAAAAGGAAACGTCAGCAGAAGTAGGTGGTTAATGAAATCGACCTAGAGAGGGAAATGCCATCAAAGATAAAAATAGAGATGGCCTTGGAAGAATTCTTTGGAGACACAGTTGTTGAGCACACACTTATATACAAGAGGTGAATCAATCTAAGACATTTTTTACTTTTCAAACATTCATGGTAGGAAGAAAATAATCATAGGATATATTAAATACAACATGGAACACAATATTCCACATGGAAACCCTTTCAAAAAAAAAAGGAGAAGCCACAAAAAATGGAACACAATATTCACATGGAAACCCTTTCAAGAGAAAGCCACAAAAATTCCCTTTGTAATTCTTTGTAGGAACCAAGCTATTGACGATTGAAAACGTCAACATAATTTCACTCTCAAAGTGTGATGATGCGCTACAAAGTTACATGGTTGATGAGAATATGGTTGTCGTTGATATCAGTTAAGTTTTGAGATATTGTTCCTTCATGATACTACAACCTGCTATTCATTCATGGTATTCATTCTTCTCGCTTGTAAAACAAAAATGTTAGTGAAAATTACAGAAAGACACTTTGAGGAAAAGTAAATACTATATCTAATGTAAAAAAAGGAGACCTAGCTTTACATACTTGTTGATAGTGGTTAAGTCCTAGCTAACAAAGAAATGGTTACAGAATATTATTCAATTACATTTTTTATATATTCATATGGTGGAAATTTTGGTGGCACACTTTGGCAAGGGGACAATGCAATGGCTATGCATTGATTAATGGGATCGGTGGTTGACTTACATATGTTATAATGTTGGTGGCTCATGGAAGTGATGGCTTGCGTTTTTATGGTGATTATGCTCTGTTTCAGTAAAATGTTTGATGATGATGCTATACATGATTGTTGGATTGTGTAGTGGTCGAGCGATTTATTTAAGTTATTTCGGGAATGTAAACATGGGTGGTTCATTTGGAAAAGTGAATGCAAATTGTTGGATTATTATGTGGACTTGGATTATACTATGGTTTGAATGTGTTGATACTATCGATGCACTAGTTGATTAATGGTGTTAATGGAAGGCTCGTTGGAATGTACTATGGAGTAAATGAGATATGGGTGGAGGCGACGTGCATTTACTGCACGTCACCTTTACCCTTCCCGTTGGTCGCCACCCTAGTTGGACTGTTGTTTTGATCTTGTTGTTGTGTTCACGCTCCAGATTTCTAGTAGGGTGAAACCGCTCGGCCACCTCTCGTCTTAAGGATTTCGATTAGCAGGCATGTCTCTTTTGGCCATTCTTGACTTCACTCTAGTTATGAAATGATTTTGGCTCAATTGTGTGGGTTTGTGTTTGTCCTAAGTGTTGCAATTGTGTGGAATTTTGGATTCGAATGAAAATAGATTGTTCGACTTGTATCAGTTTAAGTTCGTTGGTTTGTTATTCTTCTTGGGTGACAGTTATTTATTACCACTGCATGTTGGTTGAAGGGTTTTGTTTAAAATCATGACTAGATGATTGTCTTCTTGGTTATTGGGTCTTGAAGTCTCACTGAAGTTAGCTCCGTTATTCCTATGAAGGCTACTGTGAAAACCCTAAACCCTCGAGGTCGAGGTTGCATAGGGAAACTATAGATCATGTCAAGTGATTTCCTGTCACCGTGGTCTATTACCTTGAATACAGGCTCACCCATGGGTCATATAGCCATCATGTTGGTTTAGTTTCTCGTCACTACCTCTGTGATAATGGCATGAGCCCCACATTTCCAATTGCACTTCTAAGGGTCACGGTCGCCAGCCTGTTGTCAAAGAATCAATTTTTTTTTTTATGAAAGGGCCTCTGTCATTTATTTTTTTGGTTCGGAGGTACATACCACAGTGCCAAATTGTTTGTTATTATACAATCTTTAGAGTGGTGCTTATGATGTTTGGATAATGGTTGGCTTTAGTCACAGGGGTTTGGTGTTATCCACATATGTTGTGTCCTGTAGGTGATGCTCTGAGAATTAGAATACTGGATTGGATATGTTTACTGCATCTTTTTACACTTGAATGTGTGCGGCCTGGTCACTCACAGACAACTAAATAAATGGCCTATAATGAAGTTTTGAGTTATATCATGGTTATATATATTGTTGTGTGGTTATGGGAATTATGACACTGTGAAATTCTCTCAGTCGTGCACCACGTATAATATGGATGGCTTGTTTCGTATGCCCAGTGATACCCTCGAATTCTAGGTGCGTTTTTCTTTTGCGATGGATCATTGTTGATGACAATTGTGTGGGACTTTTGGCCCAGTTTTGAATAGCACTAAGATGTTTGTTTTTTATAGTGGCATGGTTACATGGTTTCAGAAATTCGTTTCTGCATACCCTGTGTCTAAATGATGATTGGTGGTTGTATAGACAATTTCCTCTTAGGCGTGGCATGTGAGGTGTTGATTATTTTGATCTTTCTATTGCATATATATGTATGGGAATGTATCATTACAGATCTTGATTGGCTCTATAGAGACTCCATTATTATTTTTGGGAAACACTACTTTCAAATACAGACGTAGATTGGGGAATGTATGGAATGGTGGATGTTATGGTTACAGATTGAGTGTTGTTGTTGACTGTTATGATATGCATAATGTAAAAATAAAGGGAACAAAACCTCTTACAAATTGTGTGAAGTACTTTTTTTTTTGTGATAACACTGTGTTGGATATTAATGGACAGTAAAATTAAACAAATGCACAAGAATTATTACTTAGTCATTTGATTGCCGGTTGATGCATATTTTCCTTACTGCAAATATGTTATGGATTGCTTGATTAATATCATGAACAATAAACTTTGTTTTCCCCTCATTGTCTCATTTTTCGCTAATTATAAACCCCTCATATATCCCATATTCATTTTTCACCCCCTGTTCTGATATTGATCACAACTAAGAAAATTTATGTGTTATATTGGATAGAAATGGTAGGATTATGTGTGGATTGCAGTGAGGTTTATTGGTTACTTACAATTGATTGTTGTTATCGTTGAGCAATGACCATATCTCTTTCCTTTCATTATATCATTTTTTTCACAAATTACAAACCCCTCATGTAGCCCTGAACATTTTTTCCACCCCCCCTGCCCATTGATTAACATTAGAACAAATTGTATGGATTGGATTGCATGAGCCTGATACATTCTGAGCCAAATCTATTTTGTATTTTTAAGGAATTGTCATGCATGGTTATTTAAAAGACTATTTGCTAATTGTTAACATATGCATGATGATTTTATTTTATTTTATTTATTTATTTATTTTTTCAGTCGGGGAAGCCATGGTCGAGGAAACATAGGTAGAGGTAACTAGAACTAAGGATACCTGAAAGGCCAACCGATACCTGAAAGGCCTCCCTTCCAATACCCTCAAGTGCCCAATATACATGTGCCTCCTCATGTCTCTTTATAGCCTAAAGTCCCAGAAAATGATGGGTGGTAGGAGATTGTTCACCCGACAGTCTCCCAACACTGTGGTTGGACAAACTTAACTTTTCCTACTACCCCACCTTTGAACCCCATTTCCAAAGCTACCCCTAACCACTCACCAGTGAAATCCTCCCATGCCAACAAGAGATTGAAGACTAAAGCCCACCATGCCTCTGGTAAAGGAAACGTTGTCGCTGCCCCTTCCTCACCCTCTGATGACTCTGGAAAATCCATTTCTTCACATATGCATCTGAGGGATGATTGTTCCCATGTGATTAGTGAGATAAAGCCTAAAGGCTCTGCCCAACTCAAGGCATTTTCAAGGAAATCAGGAGGTGACAACAACAACCAAGGAAAGGTTTCTTCATAGACTGGAAAATATGGGTTTTAATTTTGATGTCAATTATTGTTTTATGACAATTGTCTCCATGGATTTTGGACAACATGTTTCATTTTGGATAGCGGGTCTTATTTTGGATATATGAGTATTAAATTGAATTATTTTCAAGTTTTATGAGCTAAAATTGTCAAAGAAAAATATGTTTTGAAGGGAGACACAAGGGATGTGTTTGCTTAACAAATTGATTATGTTATGATGTGATGATTTTTATTCACTAAAGGAGTCACAAGAGGATCCCACCTATTAGTTATTATTTAATTATGACCATATTATGATTATTACTTTTCCCCCCTTCCTTAACTAAAGTTAGTTAAGGATTTATGTTAGCTTAACTAATAAGTTAGTTCAACTACTCTAACCAATTCTAAATTGTTAAAAGCTTAACTAAGGGGAGGAACAAGAGGGGGATAGAAGCACAAAGCATGCTAAGTTTTTCTCTTTGAGTTATGTTGAGATAGTTCAGTTTTAATTCATTCATATATTCATCATAGACTAATTCACTTTTGTGATAGCAGGGTCTTATTGTAGACAACAACATTCAGGGCTGAATCAAATCATTCAGACACTTGTTCTTTAGAGGTGTTGATCTATCTTTGATAGTCTGTGTAGACTTGTCTGTTTGTGAATTAACTTTCATGATTGATAAAGGCTATTGTGCAGAGTTGAGTGGGAAACAATCTGTGGCAAGATGATCCAACTTTTAGAGTTCAGTTTTGGTTTTATGTCAGAGGTCCGTTTGTATGTTCCATCGAGGATTTTTAAGTTTGACTTTGGTCCAAGATTTATGTGTGAATTTTTGTAAAGACAATGACTCTTTGGTGAATTGGAATGAAATAAGGGATTGGTTTATGTCTCATCTACATTGATTATGATCTTGGTGTCTTTACTTTTGTTCTTACATTTATTTCAGCAACTGATATTTTCAGAAAAATACATAAAAAGTGAATTTCCAACAAGCTTTTTGTTGATAAAAGACTATCCTAAGCACTTGTAATTAATACTTGTGAGTTAGGATATATATTTTTGTTGGCTATAAACATAGGGTGATATTCCCGTCTACTTTACTTTAGCCAAGTAAAGTCTGAAAATGCTTGAGTAAGATCAATTCATATCTTGTCCTCAACATTTATTTGGCGACCATACTAGGGAGATCTTCGATATCTCTCTGGTTAAATTCTATACTCGATTTTCATCGACACATCTTTCTTTTCTGTTCTGATTCCTTGAATTTTTTTCTATTCATGACTGTCTCTGTTGCAAGACAACCCAATATTGAGCCTGGTCTCCAAGACCAGACCAACATTTCTTTGAACCTGTTTCATATTATTTTAGACACTGCTAGGACCCTTGTTGAGCTTAATCGTTCTTGGGCAGCAATTGAAAAATATATTAGTGTCCAAGAACAATTGGAAGCTAGATGTAGGCATCCCATAAATCAATAATAACCTCTTGTTTCTTCAGTTTTGGCCTTTTTTTCATGACCTTAGATTCGTGTGCTTCTAGAAGAAGAAGAGGCTTGTCACCTAAAATCAATCATATTGCTAAAATAGGAAGGAGAAACGTTGTGTTATTTGCCCAACAAAGATCTCTAAGGAGAACTTGATATGATTCATCCATCTTGTCTTTCTTTCCCTCACCTATCATCTACATAATGACATCTAGTGGTGGCTTTGGTGGCACTAGAAGTGCTCCATCTTCCCAATATTCATCATCATCGATGATTGGAATCTTGTACAACCACCATATTATGGTCCAATTTACTACAAACCCCACCAAAGTCATTAAAAAGTATGGCCTCTTCCAGTTCGAAGAAGATGCCACGACCACACCATGTCATGTGTCTTCTCCTCTTAACCTAGCACCTGCTACTCGCCTGCTTCCGAAGTTTAAAGAGAATTTGCCTAAGTTTTCAGGAAATAACACTGTCAGTACTAATGAACACCTAGTGGCATTTTCGAATTCTTGTCATAATATAGGGGCTAACGACAATGACACTTGCATGCGCCTATTTGTCAATTCCTTGGAAGGAAAGGTTGCGACCGATTTCTTTGACCTTCCTCCTAAGATCTTGTCTACTTGGGAGAAATGATTTATTGGTTCCAATCCACTTATGGGCAATCCAAAATCCCTGCTGAGAAGTTAAGGGAGTACAACAATGACATTTACAAATATGGTGAGATCATCAGGTCCTTCAACTTGCATTTTACCAAGTTGTATAACCAAATTCCCGAACTTGTCCGCCACCAGAACCAAGCCACCTTCATGCATTACCTTCTCCTTACCGTCACAGGCTTGAAGAAAAGGCCATTGATAACCTCGATACCTCTCTTCACACTTTCTCAAAGTATAAGGAACAACTTGAACGAACTGTTCTACCCCAGGGAGAATCAGTTAGAAAGACAGATATGTTCACTCTCTTACAGCTAGTACAAGACATGAATAACCGTATGATATCTTTTGAGTGAAAAGGTACTGCCAATCCCCTCACCCCTGGAGCTTCATCCTCTTCTGTCCCTCCTTTTAGAAGTCTGGTTGAAAATAATTTCCAACCGAAGGCTATCCTTCCTCGGAGTTGGTGTAACTTCTGCGAGGAACACCATGAAGAAACAACATTTGAGGTAAGGAAGAGTGCCAGAGACAAGATCTTTGGTAAACAACCAGGAGCCACTATCGTTGTCCTATATTTTGCCGAGCCAGAAGATGTCATGGTTATCAATACTAGGAACAAAGCCTATGCCCCAAAAGGAAAATTTGACCATCCTCACAGTTCTTCTATCCCGAGTTCATCTTTAACCACTGCTACACCCCAGGTTCCCAAAATTCCTAAGAGTCAAGGAATCACTCCTCCTCCCCCCTCTTCCAAATACAATATCTTGAATGAATTGGCCAACATCAAGGCGGATGAAACCCTCCTAGACATGGTTGTCATCCCTGAACTATAGATGCATCTGAAACAATTCATGGAAGGAAAAGCTTCCGTTGTAGCCAATCTTTCCAAGAAGTAAGCGAAGATGATTCTTTTGTAAATAAAGTAGGTGTACATAACTTCAGATACCCTGTAAAAAATCCCCCTTTTTATATTTTTGTAAAGATCATGGATAAAATCACCCATTGTTGCCTCATTGATGGTGGTTCAGGCCCAAGTGTCAGGTCGAAGATTATTATGGAAGAGCTAGGATTATCTTGTACAAACAAAAATGCCAGAAGCATGCTTTCCTATAATAGTCTGCAACAAATTACCATAGGCGAGATTAAGGATGTAACCTTGGTTTTATGTGCTCATCCTGAGATGAGGACAACCCTCAACATTCAGGTGATTGATATGCCTATAAGAAATTACTCAATTATCTTGGGGAGAGATTGGGAAGCCCTAATAGGTGGATACCTCTCTCTTGACGGGACACATCTATCCGTTCCTCGAAATGGAAAGAATATCATAGTCCTTAGAGAAGGAATAATTTCACCCTACATAGAGAATGTTCCACAGTCTAGTGTAAACTATATCGAAGAAGACCTAGGAGTGTATTCCATATTCGCTGAAGAGGATGATATTCCTCTAGAAATAATTGATTTAGAGGATGAATTGTGGCGTATGCACTTCTATGGTTCATACTTAGATGAGGGTAACAGGGTTGATATTATCTTGGTTTCCCCTGCAGGAAAGATTCATAATCTGTCATACAGGTTGGAGTTTTCTTGCTCAAACGATGCTGCTGAATTTGAAGCCGCTAAGTTTGGAGTTTGCATAGAGAACGCCCTTAATATTGGTTGTGGTCACCGTTCAGTGTTCGAAAATTATGAGCTTGTTGTGAACCTAACACGTAATAAATGCTCTCCTAGCAACAAGCTGATGGAACAATATTCCCAAACTGTTTGGGCACTTGTCTCAAATCTCCTATATTTTAACATCACTCATGTTAGGAAGGAGTTGAATTCAATAGTTGATTGATTAGTTGTCTTTGCAGCCTCTCCTACTTATCATCTCTCGCCTCACTGGCCTGATTGTGCTCTCCAATATCTACATCGTTCATACATGTCTGAGAATGATAATTTCTGGAAGGCCATCCCTAACGATGAAAGAATTTGTGCTGTCAGTCAAAATGAACCTCTCAAGCCTGAGAAGATTATCTCTGTAGAAAATAATGAAATTCCTGAGGGCTTGACTCTCCTCAAGGTTTTTTTTTCCTTGAGTGTTGGAGGAAATCAGGAAAAGGAAGAGGATTCACAACTGAAGGTGATTGAAACCATATCCATGAACATTAGGACACCTGGATCATCCTCGAACGTTAAAATAAATATCCAAGGTTCAAATAAATAAAAAATGAAATCTGTTGAATTACTTAGCGGATTTCAAAAGTTTTTTTCTTGGTTTAATGTGGATCTTCGTGGTTTTGATCCAGGTTTTGTTCAGCGTACTATGAAAACAACTAGGCAAAAACATAAACTTGTTAACTCTGCACTGAAAACAACCTTTCGAAGGGAGTTGGGAGATTTCTTAAGAACTGAAATGTTTTATTTTGCCCACCCTGAAGGGGTTTCAAATTGGGAACCTGCTTCGAAGACGCCTGATAATTTCAGAACCTGTATTAGTCTTCGAACTTTCAAGCAAGCAATTATAGGAAATCCTTTCCCTCCTCTCAATATGAGGATTTTTCTGCAACAGGTTGTAGAGTTACACTTGGAGCCCTTACTTGACAGTTTGTTTGGTTACAATAAGATCAAGGTAGAAGGGGAAAATTATCACAACACCATTTCCACCACTAATCGTGATACTATGTCTTACAATTGCCTTCCCTCTGGCTTATTTGATACAAGTATCACCTTGAGAAGGCCTATACACACAACTTTTGATGAGTTGGTTAGTCTTCATGCTTATCTTGATGATTTAATCGTATCCGTCAAAGGGTTGATTGCTACATCAAGATTTCGAGTGTTGGGCCATTTCTGGATTACTTTTGTCTTGGACACTAACTCAGAAATTTTAAAGGAATTGCAGAGACAATGGTTTTCCCACACCATTAGCAGTCCTCGTTTGAAATATTGTGAGGGACCAGCGTGAAAAGTTTTCTTTGCTTATTGAATCTTCTGTATACTAGTAAATTAGCTTTGTTTTCAATTTTGTGCTTCTTTTTCTGCTTTACAACACTTTGGTTTCTGCTTCTGAGTTGTTGTTTTTTCTTGCTACATTTTATTTTTGTCTTTTACTGTTGTTGTGTTAATTTCTGCATTTTACTTTTGTTGCAATTTTTGTCTTTATCATATTTTAGTATTCGGTCAGGTATATTGTTCGTTCAATTCTGTCACAGTGACACTCCTACAAAGCGTTGTCAGTCAATAACAATCAAGCTTGCATAGCTGCTATGATCTCTCCATTGAAGGGCCCTTGAATTGGTTACATATTTCCGCTGCTATCTTACGAGGAATTGGTTGTTTCCCGCTTCTACTTGCCATTTCTTCATCCATCAAGGTCTTAAGAGAAAAAATATAAGCTTCCTCCTTCAAGTTAAGAGCTTATGATTATGCATACAGTTGTAAAACCACTCACACTTAACACTTTTCATGAGTTATTCCCAAATTCCCGGTCATCTTTCCATTAAATATGCTCACTTCCCCGACTTGCATAATCATTCGAGTCACGTTTTCTAGAGATTACTATTTCGATATGCGAAACCATGAGTTCTGAGTTCTAATTTGTTAAAAACAAATTTCCCTATGGATTCGTTAGTTTGTTGACGATTGAAAACCTCAACGTAGTTTCATCCGCAAAGTGTTGCTAAGCCTATTATTATATAAGACTAAATACTGCTAGTAGGTTGGACCCCCTTGAACTTTTGAAGATCGGGTCTATTCATTTTCAATGTTATGATGATGGGCTACAAAGTTACATGGTTGATGAGAATATGGTTGTCATTGATATCAGTTAAGTTTTGAGATATTGTTCCTTCATGATACTATAGCCTGCTATTCATTCATGGTATTCGTTCTTCTCGCTTGTACAACAAAAATGTTAGTGAAAATTACAGAAAGGAATTTTGAGGAAAAGTAAATACTATATCTAATGAAAAAAAATGGAGACCTAGCTCTACATACTTGTTGATAGTGGTTAAGTCCTAGCTAACAAAGAAATGACTATGAAATATTGTTCAATTACATTTTTTTATATATGCATATGGTGGAAATTTTGGTGGCGCACTTTGGCAAGGTGACAATGAAATGGTGTTAAGCCCTAATGTTGGCTCATTACCCCTTAATTGGGGCATATTATATTAGTAATGTTATTTTATTTATGTCCTCTTTAGGCCATTAGTTGTAATTATACCTCCTAGTCTCCTATATATACCAAGGAGACATTGTCATTTTGAATCATCTTGTACTTGAACATTTAAGTGGGGTAAAAGGAGGTTGCCCCCTC
>SNQJ01S0027487.1:24955-86747 GCA_010110895.2 Picea sitchensis | reverse complement strand
ATCTTGTACTTGAACATTTAAGTGGGGTAAAAGGAGGTTTCCCCCTCGAAGAGGCTTATTATCTAAAATTATCTATTTTTCAAGGCGTTGAGTACTTTTCCTGAGGTTTTTCTATGCTATATTGATGTTTGGTTCTTAACATAGAACTTGCTCAGATGTTAAAAATCTAAGAGCGAGAAACAATTTATACCACGGTTTTAGAAAAAGGATACGTGGCAGCTGGAGGTGAATTTCAGGGTGAAAAGTGGATTGGTATAAAACCACTCTTGCCCATGCTCACAATCATAGTTTTCCATGAGGTCATAGCCCACCGTCTTATGAAGGAAAGGGCTAATGAAAAAAGAGGCTAGTGCCTGAAACTTGGAGTTTTGGAAGCGTGCAAGAATAGCCCGCGGGTTTGTTAGGACCTGCACATAGAAGGAAAGGAGACATGTGTATAATTGTTTTGGGTTCAATCATGATCCCGAAGAGTCAATGCAACTTAGAAGTTTGAAAGATCCTTTGACCGGGAGGTCAACAGACCCTGCTGAGGTAGGGGAACTGCGTCGAAAGTGCTCAGGGAAGAAATAGTCATGTACAATGACTACAATGAGAGCACAAGAAGATTCAGGAATCCAGGAAGAATTGAATACTTCTGGGATCAACAAGAAAAAGTTTTATAGGGAGAAAGAAATTGATGCAATTTCTGTGGCAGCTAGTATGATTATGGATGGTTGGGTCAGCCAGAGGAAAGAATGCTTGCGTGTTTGCAAGTGTTTTTGGTGATGTTGTTGCATAAGGAGGGAAGCAACAAAGAGCTAAAGTGTTGGTTATAAGTTTGATAAAAGAGGCATGAAATCTTCTACTGCCATCATACTTTCAGGTAGTATAAAATTTATTAATGGTAGTCATGCAGGTATGAATTTTTATCAGTCTTTTTGCATAATTGCTGAAAGGAAATTTTGGTAAGAATTTCCTCAGCCAGAGTTATTTTATAAAATCACAGGGTTATATTATTGAATGCATACCACTAGATGTGGTAAAGAATGGAGGCTTGTACTAATTCAAATCTTTTTAGCTTCTAAATGCACACACTGACATAGTAGAATGTCATGTTAATTTGGTTATGGGGTAATAACCAAAGAATTAAAGATAAGAACTGGTTATAGGAATGAATGCCAGTAAGCTAGTCATATATGAGACCAAGACTTGGTTGGATATGGAAAGGTTATGAGCCACACATGTACTAAAAGCTTCCTACTTTTAAATAAAACTTGGGTTGCAACCTTTTTTTTAACACTAATGAACACCACATAATTATATTCTTGGTGTAGTGTTTGGGTAAAAAAGGAAGGCATCCAATTAATTGGGAAGACAATAGGAAGTGTGTGGAGAATGTGTCAACGCATTGGCTAGAATTCCAACTTATGGATGGTGAGATACATTACTGAGATAAAGATCATTATGTAAATCAATACAAGGGTGCACTGAATAAATAGGCATTGAGAGTTGTACTCGTGTCTAGTAAGGGGCATAGTTACACTCATACATGATGGAATTGTATACTTAAATGCACTTTGTTGAATGCATTTTGTGAGTGCATGTATATATGTTTGGAAATAATAATACTAATGGCTGAAATGTTGCTAACTCATGAAGTTGAGAACATTTTAGGAACTGTTAAACATCGCAACAGGAAAGTTGCAAACCAGGTAGTCACATGAATAGAGACTACAAAAAAATTTATGTTCAAAAAGTTGAAATAATAAACTTACTGTTATTAATTATGAACATGCATATGCATAAAATGATGAGTCATTCTATTTGGTTAAATTGTTTGGTAATTGTGNACAATTTGTTGGTTGTATGCAAGAGGAAGCATTACAGGAAAAATGGTATGTAGTTCGGTGCCTGTGGAAAACCACAAGGCTGGTTGCATTCATAATATGGCAACAACTAAGATGAATCATGAAACAAAATTTCATGTTTTGGGGATAAAAGTTGAATTCCCTTTCGAACTAAGTTGGAGTTCCTAAATGAATTCTTTTATGTTTTCTCATGATAACTGCATGTGGGTGATGCATATGAGATGATGTTGATTAAAGTTAGAATGTTGACTACAAAGAGTAGCTTGGGGAAGATGTTGATTGGAAATATCTGAGGGCAGTTGGAACTCCGAGAGCCACGGTGCACTGAGACTTTCTGAGATGGCCTATTGCTGAAGCCCAAGGAAAGGGAGGTGTAGCAGCCTATAGACTATGTGATAGTGAAGGTGTACACTACTGGGGTGGGACATGGATGTGGGGAATGAGAGAACGTTGGTTGGAGTGCTACTAGGGTTTGAATGGTTGGAGTGTTACCAAGGTTTGGTACCTTGGCCTAGACCATGTGGATATGGATTGTGGACCATGGCTATCTTAGGAAGCCATTTCCCCGATGGAGTCATAACCCTGCTCAAGGGTGGAAGGTATTCTCAAATCAAAAGATAAGTACAATTATCTATTTATTGTATGATGTGTATGTTGTATACATGTTATAATGTTATTAGAATTGTTTGTATATACATATATATACATTACATAAATGCTTGCATTACCTGCATCCATGACTGTACATAATGTGTTTCATATTTCATTGCTTAAGAAATATATACCTGATGCTAATCATGTAATCGATTGGAATGTGATTCAGGTGGAGAAAGAAGGCGTCTTGCAAGTGCATTTGGTGCGCATATTGGACCGGAAAATCAAAACAACTCTGGAATTGAGCCATAGGGATTGTAAAGGTCTAGTGGACCTAGTACGGTCCTAATGATGTGACATGGGAACCTGAGGATTCTATGTGGACATAATACCGACATATTTTTGAAGATTTTGGGAAATCTTGTTGATGTTGTGTAAAGAGTTGCACTGAGGACAATGCAAAAATAAGGGGAGGGGATTATAATACCCCCAGGACGAGCCCCAGTTTTATTATGAATTGTAATCCTGTTTATAGGCTAATGAGCCAAGTGTATATAAGTTGGTGGGATTATGTGTCTATTAGGTTAGAGAGCCAAAGTGTTAAAGGCCATAAGCCTGGTTTTGTATATGTAATTATGCAGATCATTAATAAAATATAAACATCGTTGCATGTAGACCGACCACGAAGAAAGAGTGAAGGGGGACTAAGTTTCCACAAGGTTGGGTAATGGAGGAGGCTAAGTGTGTGGGCTAAGGGGCTAAGCTAGGGGGCTTACCTCTAAAGGGGATAATAATTTATTATTATTTACTGAAGGCTAAGGTGGACATGTTGAGTGTTGTCCTAAGTTCCTGTAAAGGGAACGTGTTCTAAGTGGAACTTATGTAGCTCCAGGAAGACAAGTGTCAACCTGGGTGCATACAGTTATATCTGGGAAAGCCAACACTTTTGGGTTCGCTTCGCATTATGTCATCCTCCACCTGAGTTTACTGAGGTCGGGGGTGTCTGAACCGTTTTGCCTGTGCGTCTGCATTTGCATTGTTTCCTGGTCATGAACCCAGTGAGAACCCATGGGAAAACCAAGGGACTGATCCATGTCTCTAGGGAGTCTGGGTATCCCGTAATTATCTGAACCGTGTTGTGTATTAGTGTGGACGGTTGTCATTTTTCGACGTTCATACCCAATTTCCAGTTGCTACTTTCATTGTTGTGTGAATGAGTGTTGAACCGTTTTTGTTGTCCTCACCTAGTTGTAGATGATTCGAGGAGTGTGCTGAAGAACTGGGTTGTGAGGCCCATGGTTGAAGAGGAAAGTTGTCAGGCCTGTGAGAATCTCTCTCCAGGTGAGAGAGTCTGTTGGGAAGTGGTTTTCTCCCAGAGAGAGTCCAACACCAACTACAGACCTCTGAGAATTCTTGATCCAGCCTGTTGTCGAGACCTAGTGAGGGAGGTGAAGCACCGATAGACTGTTCTTGTGAAAGTGTATACTCCTAGGTGGAACATGCATGTGGGGAATGAGAGTCCGTGAGTAGTGGGTGTAAGAAGTCTCCTGGAGAGAATCCTTCTGGATGCTCTACGCAGTTTTCCTGTAACCTCAACCTAGTCTAGGATTCCCTTGCCCAGGGTGGAGCTTGGTCCTAGCTTGGGGGTGACCCACTGTTGAGCATGATGAGCAGTGTGGTCTATGTCTGGGAGGTTCATGGAAGGTTTTCACGTAGTTGATGGATTTATTCCAGTTTCAAAGATAAGTATCATCACGTGTTTAATTTCAATTAAAATGCATGTCTTTGATGCTTGCATGTTTTCATGTATTTTGCTGCATATATGAATTGTTGTTAATTCTATTTAAGTCTGTATGATGGTAGTAACTCTATGTTAAATGAGTTAATTTGATTTAATATGCATGTTATATATAAATATAAGTGAATGTTCTGCGTAGTAGCGTTGACCAACAGTGGGGTTGATGGTCGGGAACGTTACAGGTGCATTGGAGAATGCTTCATACATCATATCTATGAATTGGTGCATGAGTGTGCCACGGTAGATCTAATATTCCATTTGACTCTGTAGATTGAACACCAATTCCAATTGTTCCAGGTGGAAGAAGGGTGGGGGGGCACGCCAAGGTTTCGGTACAATCGATATAGGAGGTGGCACAAAGACCTTGCCACCTTCCACCACCGTGCCACCCAGAGCCTCCACAAACTCACCTGTAGCAGCCTACACTTCATCCTGTTCTCCATCCCTATGCTCCGTTCTTGCACGCCATCCCTATACGTCTTTCTCCTTCCCAGGGTACTCGTCCTTTGTTGCAGCTCTGGATAACTCGAAGTCTTCTAGAAGTAGGACGTCCTGAGAGGAAAGGTGAAGGAATTCCTCCTCCACGATGCAGATGTGAACCTCCTCTACCCCCTCCTCCATGGTGCTAGTGCATTGGCTAGTCACAATGGCTGGTGTAGTGTCTTCCGCGGAGAAATTGCTTGGGGGTTGTCAATTCTCTAGCACGGTGAAGAGAAGGGACTCCAAAGGGATCTGTATGGGTTCCTCTGGGATTACTTCCTCCACATGAGACATTGGAGGTGACTTGACCATCCCTCCTCTACGTCTCTCCTGAGTGTGAGCTATGGAGAGTTCCCGCTCTAGCAACTTCCACCTCCTCTGTCGTGCGAAAAAACTATTCCAAGAAGGTCCATGACACGACTTTCCTCTCTTCCATGGCATCAAGGAAGTAATGCGGATTGCTAGCTTGCAAAAGGTTTTGCAATGGTTGCACCAGAGCACTAAGATGCTTGACTGGTGTAGTTCGAGGGTGAAATCGTGTAGGCTAGTGCATTGATGGATGATATTGAGGAGGAGCAACATGACTGCTCCCATTATCGCACCCCATACATTGAATTTCATTGCCATCGCTTTTCTCATGCGAGTGATCCGTCGTTTGGCTCTTGACAGGTAGTTAAAGCAAGATCCCATTATTAATGGAGAGGGGATAGGAGCCAGCTTTCCATATTTATGGTTTGGCTCGGGCCTGTGTTACATGGCCACTGTGTGCTACGTGGCACCCCATTCGGGGTATAAAGTTTTTACTCTTATATAAGAGAGTATTTATATTAAAGTGGGTATTTATATCAGAGTCATGCAATATTGTGATTCATACTTTTTTTAATGCAATATCGTGATTCATACGTTTGTTTTTATTAATAAAAATAATTATACATATCAAAGGAGGTCTAATATTTTAAATCTTAACACAAATTGTCCTAAAACCTGATCAATGTTAACACAAATTTTGGAACAAAGCACAAAATAAAATCACAATTCTCTAAAGGTACCTGTGTTGAACTAAGTTCCCTCTTGCCCACTTTACAATAACCAATATCATAATTTATTTTATGCATGGGTTCCATTTATTTAATAATCTTGAATAAGTGCCCACTTGCCCACTTTACAATAACCAATATCATAATTTATTTAATGCATGTGTTTCATTTATTTAATAATCTCGAATATATTACATTATGGTTTAATTGGTTGATTAAGAAGTTCGAACTTGAGGTCACCAATATGTGTCTTTTATCAACATGGTTGACAAGTTTTATTAAGCCCTAAATAAAGCTCTATATGTTGAGTTAGTACATTTATGTGTTGTCGGCTAGACCCTTTAATTGTAATTGTATCACTTGTCTTCTATATATAATAAGGAGGCCTAATTTTAGAATCATCTCATCTTGTACATTTTTTCAATTGTAAAAGGAGGTTGTCCCCTCAAAGAGGCTTATCTTTCATTTTTCTATATAATTATCAAGGTGTGGAGTTGCTTCTCTTTCTATTATCCGGATATTTGGGTCTTTGTTGTCTAACAGTTGGTTTCAGAGCATACAATCTTTGGGTTTTTCTCTTTCAAACGAGTCACCTTGGAATTTTCACTATAATTTTTTTTTTCTGGGAAGTTTTAGATATAAATTTTTTTGGGGGATGAAGGAGACATAGTGAAGTACCTGTGGTAAAAAATTTCATCTTTTTTTTTCACTATACTTTGGGAGTTACAACATGTGGAAATTAGGGTTTTTTGACTAGTCCTAAAACTAGTCTCAAACATGAGTTCTTGGTAAAATAGATATAACTTTTTTTATGGGAAGTTTCAAATAGTGAAATTTTTGGGGGATTGAGGAGACATATCGAAGTATCTATGGTAAACATTCCAGGTTTTGGTTTTCTACACTTTCATATTTATATCCTGTGGAAATTACGGTTTTTGACTAGTCCCACAACCAATCTCAAATAGGTGCTCTAGGTAAAACAATCATATTTGATTATGGAGAGATCAATTTTCAGTGCCATCAGTTTCATTGGATAGAGGACATAAGATAGTGGTTTAGGTCCAAATTTATAATCATATAAGAAGAATTATACACATGTAATTTCATACAAGTTCGTTAATTGGGAAGGGTCGATAATCAACAAGTTTTGGGAAAGTTATTGTAACTTTCACTTGGCACATCAAATTTTGGTCAAACCTATGGAATTGAAGAGAATAAATATGGCATTGAAAAGAAGAAACCTATGGCATTGATGAGTGTCCTGGTTTCAAAAAGGACATTGATTCTTAGTGAATGAACAATGTAAGGTGGAATTTCAAATTGGTACTTACGAGGATGATAGGAAGGCCATGGTGGTATGATAGGAAGGCTATTCATGATGGAAGAAGAAACACTTATTCCCTAGAGAAATATGGACATAAGCATGTGTTGCTTCCTTTGAAGGATGAATTGGTCAAAGAAGAACTTGGACCTAGTGTATTTTTGATGAATGGGAAAGAGCTACTATAAGAAGTCAAGAAGAAAAAGGAGGTACATTTTGCTTATTGGTAAGCCAAAGGTAATACTCATTACAACAAATATGGATTATTTTCCTACTAAAGTATGATGATTGACGTATTTTCTGATATCATAGTAGATGAATTACCAAATGCTTTACCTCCTGTTAGAAGTATTAAGATCACCATATTGATTTTATACCTAGAGCAAGTTTGCCCAATAAAGCAGCATACAGGTTGACCCCTCGAGGGAATGAAGAGATAAATAACAAGGTACGTGAGTTGTTAGACAAAGGTTTGGTGAAGGAGAGTCTGATTCCATGTGTTGTACCAACCATGCTCAACCCAAAGAAGGATGGTGGATGGCTCATGTGCATTGATTCCAGGGAAATTAACAAAATTACCATAAGGTACAGATTTCCATTACCCAGAATAGTTGATTTGATGGATTTCTTAAGTGGGGTAAAGTGTTTTTCAAAAATTGATTTAAAAAGTGGATACCATCAAATTAGGATAAGAGAAGGGGATGAATGGAAGACTTCTTTTAAAATTAATAATGGATTGTATGAATGGTTGGTGATGCCTTTTGGGCTCACAAATGCTCCTAGTACATTTATGAGGTTGATGAATGAGGTCTTAAAGGAATTTATTGGAAATTTTGTGATAGTCTATCTAGATGACATTCTGATTTACAACCAGATAGAGGAGGAACATTTAAGACATCTTAAGATGGTTTTGAGTACCCTGTAGAAGGAAAAATTGTTGATAGGACCTAGAAAACGTTTTTAGTATCTGAAGAAGGTTTGAATATGGACTTAGAAAAGATTCAAGAAATTATGAATTGGCCAACCCCAAGAAATACATTTGAGGTAAGAATTTTCCATGGACTTGCAAGTTTTTATAGAAAATTCATTAGAGGTTTCAATCATACATTGCATCTATTGTAGAAACTATCATATAAATCAAACAACCATTTAAGTGGACTTAAGCAACTAATAGAAATATTAAATTATTGAAGAAAACGATTACTGAGAAGCCTATATTGGCTTTGCCAAGCTTTGATAAATTCTTTCAAGTTGAGACTGATGTTAGTGGGACTACAATAGGAGTTGTCTTGAGTCAGGATCAAATAGCAATTGCATATTTTAGTGAGAAATTAAATGAAGCAAAAAAAAATATTCCTCTTATGACAAGGAATTTTATGCAATTGTCCAAGCACTGAAGAAGTGGAGGATTTACCTCATGCCCAAGGAGTTTTTTATGTACACTAACAATCATGCATTACAGTTTATATGTAGTCAATCAAAGATGAACCAAAGACATGCCAAGTGGGTTGAATTTCTGCCGAATTTTACCTTTGTGATTAAACACACAATTGGTAAGACTAATAAAGTTGTTGATGCATTAAGTAGAATTAATTTTCTTTTACAAGAACTTCAAGTCAACACTTTAGGTTTTTATGGTCTAAAATAAATGTATAAGGATGATGCAGATTTCAAGGATGCCTATGCATCTTGTGAAAACCCAATTTCCAACAACAGAAGCCAATGGTTGGACTCTATGTTATAGGAAGGGTTGTTGTTTAAAAACAATAAACTATGCATACCAAAGTATTCAATGAAGGAGAATATGATAAAAGAAAAGAAAAGTGGAGGACTGTCAGGACATTTTGGTCAAGAAAATACTTTTGCACAGGTAAATTCTTTCTATTATTGGCTAGGTATGCAAAATCAGGTGAAGAAATTTGTGGAAAAGTGCAGAATTTTTCAACATGCTAAGGGGAGGAATCAGAACACATGACTGTATCAACCACTACCTATTCCAAACAGACCATGGGATTTGATCAACATGGATTTTTCACTAGGATTACCAAAGACACAAAGAGGGAATGACTCTATCTATGTTGTGGTATATAGATTTTCAGAAATGGTTCATTTTATTTCTTATAGGAAGATTAGTGATGCAACTAATATTGGCAATCTATTTTTTTTTCTTCAGAAATAGTGAGATTGCATTGTTTACCCATAAGCATTGTTTCAGATCATGATACAAAATTTTTAGGTCATTTTTGGAGAATCTTGTGGAAGAAACTAGGTACTAATCTTAGTTTTAGCTCGACCTATCATCCACAAATTCATGGGAAAATAAAGGTAGAGAATAGAAGTTTGGGGAATATTTTGAGGAGTCTTGTGCATGAAAATCCTAAACAATGGGACCAGATGCTTGCTCATGTTGAATTTGCATAGAATGACTCACCAAATAGAAGCACAAGAATGAGTCCATTATAGATTGTGTATGGAATGCATCCAAAAGGAGTATATGATCTAAGGAATTTGGGAAAACAAGAATTAAGAAGTGTTGATGGCGAGGATTTTGCAGTAAACACACATGATCTGCAAGAAAGTGTCAAGCAAAGGTTGCAGGAGAGCATTGGTAAATATAAATAGAGGGAAGACAACAAACAAAGACAAGTGGATTTTCAGGTTGGTGATTTGGTCATGGCATACTTGAGGAAAGAAAGGTTTTCAATGGGGACTCACAACAAATTAAAGTTGAAAAAGATTGGACCTTGCATAATATTGAAGAATTTTTCTACTAAAGCTTACGAGATTGAACTTCCAATTGATATTAGAATTTCTCCAATTGTCAATGTGGCAGATTTGTATCCCTTCAAGGAAACATAAGGTGTTTCTATAAATGAACCTGTAAATGATGAAGATCAGGCCATTGGATGGAAAGAAAAATTACCTAAGGAAGTTCAGAGAGATATTGAAGTAGTGTTGGATAAGAAAGTGGAAAGAAGGACCAGAGTTAAATACTACTTCCATTGTTTGATTAAGTGGAAGAATAAACTAGAGGAATATGCTACTTGGATGACAACAACATAAATTTCCAAGTATGGCATACATGTTGAAGATCAATAAATAATTCTTTTCTTCCCAGAGAGTCTGATTCAGGCGCATCTGTTGAGTGAAATTTCAAGATTGACCCAAGTGGTCATAAAACATTTACCAAGGGAGTTGGTTCCCTAATATTTTATTCTATTTTGTTATAGCTAGATATATCTAGAAGATATCTTAACGAATATATTCTATGTGATAGTTTACATTATTATTGAGTTTATTACTGGTATTTAGGAACATAATTCTAGATTTGGAATTGATTTTGAATAGCTCAGGATTTTGGTATGAACTACCCGAGAGCTCTAAGTTATTTATTGATTATTGTTGTATTAAAAGAGTTTAGAAAGTGTGCAGAGTGGTGAGATTGTGTGGGTTTCCATCAGTCAGAGAGACTGAGAAGGAACAAAGTGTTATTGCTATAAATTTATTCCTTATATCTTCTTAATAAGAGATTTGTGTTGTAAAATCATTTCTTAAGTGTGTGTGTGTGTGTGTTTGTTGAATGAATATATATTATGTGATCAAAGTGGCAATAGATCGTAATTGTAGGGACCGAATGCAATATTGGATTCCAACTGCGTAAAAATTTGTGAGCTGCAGAACTTTAGAATCTGATGGTTGCGATTAAGTCCAGGAGTTGATCCAGATTAGATCAATGAATCTCGTTGATCTCCTGTCAGAACCTGATATAAGGGATTGGGGGTGTTTTAGAGTCCTCCTATCAAAGTCTCCATATAAACTTCAACTCTGACACCACTACACCGAGAGAGAAATATGGTCATTCATTGGACTAACCCTTCAAGAAAAATCCACCGATAATTAGAACGTCATCAGATTCTTCCTATAACATTCCGGTGGAAGATGAAGACCGTTCATTGGAACAAATATGAAATAAGTCTGAGTTGTCCATCAGATCCAACATTTCAGAATCTCGTTCCAACTTTAATCTGGAAGAAAACTTTCCAAGGACCAATTAGAACCATCCATCGTGAAGCCAATTCAGATTCTTACTTGGAATTCCACTCTAACCACAAAATTTCGAAGCAAGATGTTGGTCATCCATCTTGTGATGATCGATGACGAGGATTAAGTTTTGAATAATTCTGACAAAGGATCATCATTTTTCATTGGAATATCAATCAACAATCACGATTAATTGTAGATCGACCACACATATCCTTCGAAATTGAGATTTGACCGTCCGTTTGGAAAGGAATCAATTGTCACGATTGAAAGGAATGTGGAGTGGCTCATTGGAGTGTTCCAAAGCTCTTTCACCCAGAAAATATTACCCTGACTACATAGAAGAAATATGTTTGTAAATATAAATATTAGATCGACGGTTGTTTAAGCTTTCACCCAGTAATTTGGTCAAGGTTTAACTTTCTAACACAGAGAAAAAAAATAAGCCCATGGATCAAGTGTTTGGTCACGTGAACAAAGAAATGGCTCAGTGCCTAACTACACCTACATTAGCTGAGATTTGATCCGAGGTAGTGAAGGAGAAATTTTCCAACGAAGATCCAGTTATAGACTTTGTTATGTGGGTATTGTAGCCATAAGGATATCATTACTTAACTACAAATGCATACTAATGCATGCTAAAGAAACACACTTTTACCTAATGACACATTAGACCAAGTTGATCTTAACTAACTCCTAAGTGTCTAAGTATCCTAACACCATATGCTAAGGAAATTATCGTCTTTGAGAACAATTAGTGACAACTGAGAATTCTTTCAATCCCCACAAGTTAGATTTTTTAGTCAATGCGTGTTTAATCCCATAAGGGAAATGAGATAACCTGAGGAATTGTGTGGCAGAGAAGGGGATCCCATTCCTTAGGTTGTGCAGGCTAAAGAATACAGAGAGCTAGTGGATTGGAATAGTTGTATGAGTTAACATACTATGAATTGTTAGGAAATTGGCTATGTGAGAGGATTAGAGACAACCATAGGTGATTTCTTCCTTGTGGACTCATAGTCTCATCTCGGGGGTGACCTTGTTGTAGAAATATTATGGTCAATAGAGAGCCTATGGTTGGGTGGAATGTGCTTTGTCTGCAGCCAATTGGTGTTTTTATTTCCAGAAAGATACGTGTTACGATTTAATTATGGTTTTGTGAATTAATGTTGTTTATGTTATTAATTGAATGATGTTTTGCTTACATTCATAAGTCTACATCTATGATTTAATCGTGTTTGCATGAGCCTACATTAATCAATTCTTAAGAGGACTATGATGAAATTATGGTATTCGGAATATAAACATGTGGATTTCAACCTAATTAAAAGGATGGGTATTAGTATATAATGGTATTAAAGAAAGAAGATGAAGGAAATTTGTGGTTTCAAGAAGTACTCTATAACCTCTATAGAGGACATTTGATCAACAAGAATTTCAAAATAGATATGATTATAGAGATAGATTTATATAGAGATATAGAGATGAAATCTCTTTTTTATTTGACTCTAAAATCTACGAAGGTATATATATATATATAAATTTCAATCTGTTAAAATATTTTAAAAGTAAAGTGACGAACATAACCATAAATAGAGCACATGGCTTTCTTCTTTTGTGTCCGCGCCAAGTTTGTCACAAGCCTCCCAATTATTTATGATAAATTTTATAATTCTTTTTTCACACGAAAAAAAACAGTTCCACTGTTATTCTTATTAGAATCAAATGAAACTTCCAATTACATTAGACATTTCTTCCATGAATGGAATAGTCCTTTTCTGCTCTGGCTGAAACCTGAGGTTACTTTATTTATATATTGTACTTAATATCCCAATAGTATTTTTGGTTGATGTCACCTTATAGGATATGTAGTTTCCCGTCTTTAATTATAGTTCCATTGACATTCTCTTCAAAATATAGCTACCCTAGTTTATCCTTGAGAGCTTTCTTGGATAGGTTGTCCGCAATTTTATTAAACTGCCTGTGAATGTGCATGAAGTTTAATGTTTCAAATCCTTGCTTTATTGAGCTAATCTTATCCTTCCAATGGCTAAGATAGATTAGATCTAGATTGGCTTTGTCACTTATCCAATCAATGGTGACCTTTGAGTCCCCTGCCACCATTAAATTCTTGAAAGAGAAGTGTGTGAGCAAGAAGTAGGAGTCCCCATAATACCATCAAATCAGCTTTCATATTGTTCCTTGTTCCTCTAGCAAAATGTGCTTAGATGTTGTGTCCAGGTGTGATTTTTAAGTAAATACCTATACCACACTTGTCTGCTAATGTTGCATCATCAAAGAAACCAATAGGGTTGTTATTGAAGTAGATTGGGTTTAGTAGTACTGTTGTTTTATCTGCTTCCTCTTTATGTGGATGTTCTTGTATGGAGGTAAGAATTTTCTTGTAAAGCCCGGGGACATTCAAGGACCAGTTTTCGAACATTATTTTTTTTCTATATTTCCAAATCTCCCACATAATCAGAAAGGGTAAGTGTTTATGGTTTGGCAATTTAAGAAACCAAAATTTTAGGTTTTCTTCTATGGTGGCCCTCTTCCACTCACTGTCAATTCTTATAGAAGTGAGGATATTGCCCCAGATCAATTGGGTGGTTTGGCAGTCTACAAAAATATGTGTGACTGACTCTTCTACCTTTAGACACAATGTGCAGGTTGATGGACCAATTCCACCGCACTTTTGAAAGTTAATGCCAGTGAGTAAACGGTCTTCTAAGCAAAGCCACATGAAGAAGATAATTTTAACCGCTACCTTCACCAACCAAATCGCTCTATGCCACCATTGTCCATCATCAATTTTATTTTTGTAAAGGATGCATTGATAGGCTGTGCTAGTCGTGACCTTGTGGGATGATCAATTCCAATACCAAGTTAGTTTGTCACTTTACCTGTTCAGTCGGATGTCGATGTTCTTGAGGTTTTGTGTGAAGTCGTCCCATTCTAAACTGTGTTCAGAATTTAACCCCAAATAAATAGCATCCAGCCATTGCTATTGTGTTTCTGTTGAGTCGTAGATGCTGGCATGTGCTAACATGAAAATGGCTTGGCTGTTCAATTGAAGAATAAGCGAGTTGGATAGTTTATAGTTATCCTTACATCCAATGTATGGGTCGTGCCCTAGAATAACCCGTTGACCTGTCCCAAATTTCCAAGCTAGCCAGTGTTTGATGATCGGTAAGGATAGCATCAAGTTCTACCAAATGATGGAGGAATTTTGAGTGAAGTGGACGTCCATGCACAGCCAAGAAGTGATGTATATACCTTTAAGATATTTCCTTGTGAGGACCCTGTTCCATAGATTATTTCCAAAGAGACCTCTCCAACAGGGATTTGTTGCTAGGGAGAGATCAAACCATTTCATATGTTTAATGCCCCATCCACTGAACTCTTTTGGTTTAGCTAGACTTTGCCATTTTGCAAGGTGAAAACTAGTGGCTTTTTTACCCCCTTTCCAGATAAATCTACTTATCAGAAGTTGAATGCGCTGGAGAATGGACATAGGAGATTTTGCCAGGATAAGCCAATAGACTGGTACACTTTGTAAGACTGATGTTGCCAAGGTGAGTTTGCCTCCCAGGGACAGCCATCGAAAAGTCCAATTTCCAATCTTCTTTTCTATCTTTTTGATGATCCATGACCAATCACTAATTCTGTAACAGTTTGGTTTCAGAGAGAATCCAAGGTACTTTACCCCCCGATCAAGACTGTCAATCTGAATTTTGAATTCAGAAAGGAGGAATCTCCTTAGAATTGGATCTATATTTTGTGCAATAAAAACAGATTTGTGTAGGTCTATGGATGGTCCTGTAGCTTCACAAAATTTTGAAAGAATTACTTTAAGTGTTTTCCAGTAATCAATGTTCCCGGATCCCAGGATGAAGACATCATCCACAATATGACTTCATCAAAATGATGACTTTTTCTTTTTAGTAAATTAATATTTAAATCTATTTTGCTTTTCTCTTTGTTTTTATGTTTTAAAATATAAAACATAAAAAAATTATATTCTAAAATAAAAAAAGTTAAGAGTGGAATTACAATAATATTAATTTACATTACTAGTCTTTAATTTTTTTAAAGATGCATTCATTGTGTGTCGACATCTTAATTTCTAACAAAATCATTACAATATAAATAACATTATTAAAAATTAAATAAAATTATAATTAACTAATATATTATAAAGTAATGATTGTGTGTTGACATCTTAATTTCTAACAAAATCATTACAATATAAACAAGGCTACGTGGCAGCGTAATCCTTGTCGAGTTGAATTGGGATAGGAAAAAGTAGTGGAGGCACATGGAAACTGCAACAGAGATGTGGCAAGTAGTATGAAGCACATGTGGTATCAATGCAGTAAATGACACATGGTCTCTAGAGCTCCATTTATTTTTTGAAAGTACATAACAAAATACAATTTCTGCATTGTGGAAGATAAAAAAATATGATGACACAAATATGAAAGGAGATAAAAAAAACAATTTAATTTGAAATATATTAAAAAAGTTACATGTTCCTGGAAATTTAAATGCATTTTTCATATAGACTGGTGGAAGATAAAAATGTATGAGGACATAAATATAAAAGGAGATAAAAACCAATTTTATTTGAAATATATCAAAAAATAAAAATCTGTTACATATTCCTAGAAATTTCAATGTGTTTGTCATATAGACTGGGATTGGGGCTCCTGTGGACCATAAGATAAATATGTACAAGAAACAAGACTGTAGAAAGAATAAGTGGGCGATGGTAGAGTGTAATACCTGAAAATAATAAAATGAAAGGTATCGGTCTTTGGCTAGACATTTCTATTTAAAAAAGTGGAATAATTGGGTTGATAAACAAAGCAGGATGTGATCAATAGACTTACAATGATGGTACATATGACCCCTTTTTCTATTTTGTTGCTGATGCCTTTTCATTGATGTCGTTGATGGCTGTTGGAATCGTGGCAACTGCTTGTTTCCTTTCGTCAACGACCCGCTTCAATTCCCTTTCAAGCCATTCTTCAATGTATCTTCTCATTGGGGCGACGTTGAACTCATGATAGATTTTTTTGTTGAAAAGTTTATTTTCTAATTCCCCGAAGTCGATAGAAAGATTACGCAGAGCCTGATCAATTTCCTCATTTTGTTCTGAATAGTCGACTATCCAGTCGTCGACGTCATCTTCACCATATTCAAGGATGCTATAAAACATTTCCAAAGACAACACCTTAAAAATATAAACCTGTTTATCGAAGTCTTGCTTAGTTAAGGGCAAGGAGTTGACAATTAAGTTGGGGTCTTGGAGGTCATTGGTCCTTCTGGCTAAGTTTATTCTGGACAACTTTGTGACTAATTTTCCTTTCTTTGATATGGCTTGTTCACATGACTGAACAACGAGATGCAGGCTCTTCACTTTTTCTTTCCAGCATGCATTTAATTGACCGATCCGGTTTTTGGATGGGAGATCTTGTTGGCTTCTTCTTGTTTCTGTCATGTTGTTGACAATGGTGCAAAAAGGAAGGACCATGTTTAAATAGAAGTGTTATTCATATTTTAATTCCGCATGCAAATGTTCGAACAAATTATGTGCCCTCATTCCAAGGGAAGTCATGGTTTGTGATGTTTCCCATTCCTCAGTAACTAGTTCCAGTTTTTTCTTGATATTATTCTCCACATATCCTATACACAATGCGAGGAGGCTAGAGGATCCTTTTAACTTGGCTGCAAGGGTGGCAAGCATGGCTATTGCCAAAGGATTGAAAAGAAATGGCATGGGAATCAAAGCCTCTTCCAATTCCTTGACCCGGTCCTTCAGTCTAGCATTCTCGGCCTAGATGCCTCCAATGGAATCATCAAGTGCATCTCCAGTCGCTATGTGAAGTTGACAGATTTGGGACAACTGCATGTTCACAAGGTTAACCTCTGAACGAGATTTTCCTTTCTTATTTTTTACATGTTTTTTTAATAATCAATATTTTGGTCTGGCTGTCAAAAACAATGCCCTGGAACACGAAGGATTCATCTTCGTCAAAATTTTCGGTATCAGATATGTCCATTAGACGAATATGATGGATCACATCTCTGGGATGATCAAGGTAGCGGAGTACGCTATCCAGATCAGGCTCAAGTTCCATGTTCTCACTCTGAATTTTGGGATCTTCCACCTGTTTCATAATTGTTTTTCTCTTCTTGTCTACTGGAAGTTTGTGAGAACTATCAATTTTAGAGTAAGGAGGGTCATTATCTCCACCTCCAATTGAAGAACTCTGAGTTGCTTTGTTTCTCTGGTGGTTCGTTGGAGCGATGCTCAGGATGTTGTACTTTTGGGAGTGTTATTCGTCGATTGAACACTCTTCTCACCGGGGCCTTTTCCCTATTGCCTATACAATTTAGTACTTCTTTGCATTGTGTCTAGGTCATCGGCATCAGAAGCAGGAGTGTTGCCGCCAGTGTCTCTATTTTTGGTGAGGTGTTTTTTGAAAAAAGAATTGTCGAAGCCAAGTGTTTGTAAATGTTGTAGAAATTTTTTATTGGGGTCGAACCCTCTTAGGATTTCAACATATCTTAGGTTCAAGTTGCTAGAATGGGCTGCGAATTCATCAATTTTGTTGATGTTCCTCAACACAAAGTCCTTGACTTTCCAAGGCAGAGGAATGAACTTTTTTTTATCTTCTCTTGGAATAGATGCAACCAGTAGTTGTGTTGTCTTGCTACTTCTGTAAAAAACATTATGTCCGTAATGTGACATGGAAGGAGAGTAGGTTTTTCCTTGGAGCCAAAAATACTTATCACTGTGTAATTATCCAAATGTTCAAGTGTCCCCTTCCTGTCCAAAAAACTGGTTGTCTTTTCAGATATGCAAGGAACATCTTCTCCTAACAACAAAACTTTGAAAACAGACACGAAGACATTAAAAACCTCATAAAAATAGTGGGAGGCCTTGTGCTTCCATAAGGCTTGGTACTAGAACATTACTGGGTCGAATTCCCAGTTGACCTTCTTGGACAGAGACAGTTCTGCAAAATGGCAGCAATGTGCTATCGCAAAAACTAAGTAGAATGACATATAAAATTTCTTCTCCTTTTTGAATCTTGACAATTGGGAACAAATTTCATGGGAAATTAGCTTGCCCCAATAAAAAATGGCTTGTTCCTTGACTGTGAAATACAAAATATAAAGAGCCATCCAGGAAATAGTTGTTGTGGATTTATGTCCCGTTATTCTTGTAAACAACCAGGCAATTTCACGGAATGGATTTCTAAATGAAATAACCTGCAAATTTGTGATATCTTCAGGAACTACCATCGAGTCTTCCAATAAATCAGGCAAGAGTTTCAACGTGTCATTATTCTTTGTTAGGAACTGCTTGGAATCTTCTCCTTCGAACGTTAATGTTGGCTCTGACAATGTTAACATCTGGCAGAAGACCTAAGGTGACAAAGAAATAGAAGAGCAACTCTACAGTGGAATAATTATTTTGTCTGAAATAACTTTATCGGTACACCAAGAGACCAGTTCCGTACAGTCAAAAAATTTAGGGACACAACCTACACGAGCAATCCCAGAGGTCCAAATTACTTCGTTCTGGGCGGTAGGGGTTGAGTAATAAGAATATGCCCTGTAACATTGGCAGTTTTGGTCCTCGCACCTGAATATGTTCATTGTATCTCCACAGAACTGTTGTCGAGCTGATGTCATAGGTTTATGAGAATGTTGGTTTGCTCCAGAAGATGGTTGAAATGAACAGTTGGAGTCTATAATATAACTCTCTGCAAAATCTTGGTTAAATGCTTATGAATGGGAAATCTCCTCGAGCCTTTCACTGATTAATGACAATTGGTATGGGTGTTGCATGATGAACTGTTAGCAGTAAAGATTACTTATTGCATATTTATAAGTGCGAAGGTGGCAGGTACTACGAAGAGAAATTAAGGATTGGAGGTTTCATGAACGTGCCAAGCCGACGACGTGCGAACGAAATTTCATGATTTTGAAATCAACACTCAGAAGGGATAATATAACCCTCTGCAAATCTTGGTTTAATGCGTATTAACAGGAGATCTCCTCGAGCCTTTCACCCATCAATGACAATCTATATGGTTCCTACATGATGAGCTGTTAGAATTAAATATCACTAATTGCATATTTAGAGACAAGTGTGAAGGTCACGAAGACAGGGGAGATCAAGGAACGAATTGAAAGGTCTGAAAAGCGGTCGGACGAGATTCAAAATAGGTTTATGGGGGATACTCAGGAGAGGCGAGTGTCCCACGGTCAAATTTTATGTATCAGAATTTTTTACTAGAAAACGTGTAAAATGAAAGAGAGCATGATGGGGCAGTTCAGTGGTCGGTTTGTATATTTGCGAAATTCCGGGAAAGTGGCTAAGTATGGAATAGGGAAACAGTCAGTCAAACTCATTTTTAGAATCAAGGATTGAATATTTTGTGAACATACCTATTAGGCCCTTCATTTTTGGGAAGGAATTGCGCAAGTTCTGACTAAGCATGAGTTGCGTGAAATCCATCAGAGGCTGGGAGAAAGAGTAACATAAAGTAGTTGTGAAAGTCAACGCAATGCCAGCGAAGCAACAAACAATTGTAACAGAACAAGAAAGCCTGCAAGCCGAGAAGGAAGACACAACCCAGCTATATATAGGACTGAACATAATTGAAAAAGGGTTTGTCCATTAGTTTGAGGCCCTATTGTTGGTTGGGTGGAACTGAGTCCAGCTAGTCAGAGTCACCAAGGTTTTGGGTTTTAGTTGTTGAGAATTGTTGCAAGTCAGAAGAAGACAATATTGGGTCTGTAGTGAATTAGAACTATCAGTAGGAGAATTAAATCTCTGTGACAGGATTCCAGAGCGGAGAGTTTGTAATGCGCCCTACTGTGTAACTCTAAGTCTGTAATCCAAGAAAGATCCTAAAGTTAATATGATGAAGAACCTAATTTTCAAATATGTTGTTTCTTTGTATGTTTGCATGCATTACAATGTTTCCTTATGGATTATGAGTTCTATTTGATAGTTCCATGTTTAAAGGCTTGTGTGCAATGTAAGTAGGCTCGATTTGTGCATTCATATGTTCCAGATCTGCTCATGTCTCTCGCGCAAGAACATGAATGAGTTCTGAAGGCTCTATGGATCCTCTTTAGTCTTTTCCCTACCCTTCCCTATATTTCTGTCTTAGCAGTGCTTCGAGTGAGACTTCTTCTCTTCGAAGGATATGAAAATGCCAATGCTCTAGACTACATGGTACCTGTTAGTGCTCTGTAATTTTCCTAAGGCTGTGAGGCAGTCACAGAGGCAACATCAAAACCACTTCGGAGTCTTGGATCTAGCCCTCAAGACTCAGAGAGGGATCTCTACATGGAAATATAGCTTTGTTTGAAGAGATATTAGGCTATTTATGAAAGAGGTGGGTTGGGGTTTTTAAATGGTTGGAACAACGGGAGGGAGACCATTGGGCAAATGGAGATTACAGCAGCTTTAAATAAAATATGTGATTCACTGTCAGATTTGGACAAAGTTCTTTCCACGGAAAGGTAGCAGTAATATTGGATCGAATTGAGTTTTTAATGGTATTGATTTGAGGAAATGGGAGATAAAGGAACCTGGGGAGCAGCTAAGAATTTCTGAACTAAGCTTTAGTAGAAAACATAAGATCATCAAAACTTCGGAGGCCAAAGTATCTGTGATAAATTACGCTTCTAATGCTTTCCTTCGATGTAATAACTGAAAAAAGCATAATGATCACAAGAAAAACATTAAGCAGAGAAAAAACACCACCAATTTCACTACGGAATGGGTGTGAAAACTTGTTCATTGCCGATTGATCATCTAAATATTACAAAATATGATATTCTCTGGTCATACACGGCCAATAACCGGGGGAACATCCGCGAGTCGAACCATTTTACATTAAAATCATTTGGGCAAATGGGATAGATCATACCAATAATTTTTTGAGTTGGTTTTAACCGCCTCGACCAAAATAGCCACCACTCCCACAAAATTTGGAGCAGTCACGCCATTAAATACGGACCGGTTTTCTGCGAAAAAGGGGTTAGAGTAGACATGATTTTCTCTTGAATTATGACATATGGGAAAAGCGAAGGAAAATTTTTTATTGTATATGGGCATGTTCTGGACAAAACCTCCCTGGTTTCACCAAATTCGTCCCAGTGGCCCGTAGCCAGCTCACTGCAAGATTGGGACTATAGCGGAAAATTGAGAATGTCACGAAAAAATGGGCCTACGAAGATGCAACTGATTCTCTGATCGTGGAACACAGAAAACAGAGAGGTTTTCTTTATGTCTGGAGAAAAACCTCTCTCGGTTTTGAAAATTCGTTTTCATTTGCAGAATCCCCTACGGAAAGGCGACATCTTTGAGCGGGCATAAAATGGCAACAATGAGGAAAAGTGGTTTTGTTTAGTGGTGTTATTCCGGACCTACGTTAAAGGAAGAATGGATGAGGGGTCCGGAATTCAATCTAGGCTTGTTGATTTGAGTTGCCGTCCCTGGGCCGTTCAGATCTGCATGATTAATAATTCAAATTCGCCTCTTAAACTTGAGGAAGGTGAGGGGTGTCCAGGAAAAATTCTACGGACCGTTTGATTAGTTGGATGTGAAGTGGATAGGTGTCCGGAAAGTTTACGGACCGTTTGATTAGTTTGGATGTGAAGTGGATGGGGACGCTGGTGTATGGAGATGTGCACGGTAGTTTTGGGTGGTAAGGTGAGTGGAGGGTGACGTGAGGGGGATGGGTGAGTGGAGTATGACGTAGGGGTGAGGTGTGAGGGGTGGTGAGTGGAGGGTGATGTAAGAGGGATGGGGAGTGGAATGTGACGTGAGGTGGGGGTGAGTGGGGTAGACTTAGGTTTATTTTGATTCATGCTTTGTTTTTTAATTTTTTAATATGTTTTTTATGTATTACGTTGGTCTTTTTTAATGTTTTGTTGTTTATGTTTTGTTTTTTAACTTTTTATGTTTTAATTTCTTAATATATTTATTTAATGTTTGTTTATTATATTTCTATTTTATTTTCTTTATGTTTTATTATAATTGTTTTTTATATGTTTTTTATTTTGTTTTATAATGTTTTGTTATTTATATTATTTAATGTTCTAATTAATCCTAATTACTAACCTAGTTACTAACCTAGATTTTTTTAACTTAATTAATAATTAATTAATTATTAAATAGTTATTTATTTATTAGTTTAACCTATACTAACTTTATTGCTAGCATTATTAAGTTAATGTTTTTTATCCTAAGTCTCTTTATCCAGGGATGGAAGGCGGGTGAGGCATACTCAACGGGTTGAAAAGACAAGGGAGTGAAGGCGCAGCGGAGGATGAAGGATGCAACAGGATGATGGAGGGTCGAGTGAAAAAAAATGGAGGGAGGAAACAGGATCAACCGAGCCATACTTCGTCATCATGAGAGAAACACCAAATCAACAGTCGAAGAATCGATTCGCCTATAATTATAGGACCCCAACAATACCTTTTGTTGGTAACCTAAGAAAGACCCTGGTCTGATTAAAATCGCGCCAACAAAATGGTTTCGTTGCCAGGACCTGTGTAAAAAGGGAACCTGTAGGGAGAATGATGCCACCAATCCATAGATTTGGCATTGATTAATGGTGGGAAAGGAACTGTGACGCCTTCATATGGAAATAAGTGGAATTGAGGAGAAAATCAATGGAAAAAACTCACGAAGAAATCCTTTACTCAGAAAGATCGAGTGACTAGTACGAGATTTTCTGGGTTAAATTTCCGGAAGAATTTTTCCACTGGATAAAGAGGCTCCATGAAGCTCCAGAGTTCCAGGGACGGGGAAAGAAGATTTGTGCATGGGATACCAAAAATTTAGCAACACTCTAGAGGTTGGATTGCCCAGTTACACGAGCCATGGATTTTTAGGTTAACACCACGCTAGAGGGATACATAATCGAATTTGTGGCTGAGAACCACCAGTCTTTCTCACGGGCAGAGGAAATTTTCAAGAAAGGTGCAAGGGGAATACTGTTGAGATAAATCCCCCTTTGGATTAAGGTTTTCTTGATGGAGGAAGGGATGTTGATTATGTCCCCAACCGAGATGGCAACATAAACACCCTTGCTTGGGGTAGGGCGAGACAGAGTGAGAGTCATGGCGTGAGAGAGGGGAAGGGTTCTTTGAAAAATGGGGGGGGGAACAACAAGAAATGGACTGAAGAGATGAGCAAGCCTTGAAGATAGCCGCCATAGTTGAGAAGTGGTGGCGTGGAAAGATCAAGAAAGCAACAAGACAGTCTGAAAATTTGAGGAAAGAAAGAAGATCGAGAGAGGTAGAGGAAAGACATATGCAAGAACTGTAGAAGATGAGAAGACAGGAACAACTAGTCAGTCAAAGATTAAATGAGAGAGAAGCGAGGAGAGAAAGGAGTCACCAGGAAGTGAGACGAGAAGGAGAAAGTGCAGATGTAGGAGAGGAGGAAGCCAACATGAATCTTGGGGGAGAAGGAGAATATTCAGCCTCGATAACAGGAGAGATCGGGAATTCGACTGAAGAGATCGTCCCAGTAGAAGCTAACAAGACCCCCCAGATCAAATAAAACTTCCCCAAATCCAGTCGCGCCAACCCCGAATCACCCGTACCCCAAGTGCCTTCTATACAAGCAGTAAGTTCGATACTACCTTCTCTCGCTAGTTCTATTCTAATACAATTAGTTAGCCAGTCACAACTAGGAAGTGCAGGTACATGGAGGGTATTTGGATCCACTGGAAGATCGCAAGCAGGACCGTTAGGGTTCATATTGATACGAGAAACAGGATCAACAATGGCCAGCCATGCAGGAGTTTTGATTGCCCGATACCCATAATTTTGGGGTAAGGGAGATGAATATGTTGAGCAACACTGGTTCATGTGCAAAGCAATCTGGAGATCCAGAGGGACTCCAGATGTGACTAAGTTGGTCGAGTTTAATAATACCTTGAGAGTTCGCTCTCTCAAGTGGCACATGAATACCATTGAACCAGGAGTGTCAAGGACGCAAGGTCAAGCGTTCACACTTGACCAGGTATGAACGAGGTTTATAACAGAGTTCAAACTACCTCAGTCAGAACAACAGGCTCTGTCTGAGTTGCGTGAGATCCAGCAGAGGGAAGGTGAATCAGCCTAGGAGAACAACCAGAAGTTTGAAGATGCCATAGGAAGGTTGGCACATCCGATCCACGAAGAACATCAGAGGGAGTGGTACATTCATGGGTTGATGCCTCTGACTCGGATTCTGCTAACGCAACAATGGATACCCACATTAACAGACACTTTAGAACAATTGATGAAGATTAAAACTATGGCGGGATACCCTGGGAGCCTGAGAGTAGCCCGACCCCCAGTAGATGCGAATCTGGTGCAACTACACGGGCATATATCGACACTTACAAAAACTATTCAGGAGCTGACGATACCTAGACCAGGATGACCACAGGTTTGGTGCACTGGATGTTACACGGAAGGTCATCTAGCAATCGAATGTTCGTGAATGAAGGGACTGGGACCTCCCTAGAATATGATGGTAACCCCACCAGGACCCACGAGAGGAGTTGTGCAAGTGTCGACGAATTATTCATTCCACAACCCCACCCAATACCATGCTTTCCTAGGAAGCCAAGCAACACTGACAACGAAATATTGTGAGATCTTCCGAATCCACGGGCATGGGCCAAGACAATTCCCCATCATGCTGAATTATTCGACAATACCAAGCATAATACATTGTGATTTCTGTGCATCTATCACACATACTACCAATAAATGTAGAGTGTTGGATGCACTTGTAGACAAGTTAGACCAAACAACATTCAGGGTGAACGAAAACCCTCAGGGACCAGGAAGAGGTCGAGGAGGTGGAGCTGGAGAAGCCTTCAGAGGAGGAAGAACTGGGGGAAGAGGAACAAGAAGATGTTATAACTGCGATGAACAAGGTCACTTGGCTAGAGATTGTCCTCATGTAAGGCGACCATGGTGCTCCCACTGCAGAACCAACAGACATGCAACTGAAGACTTCCCAGAGTTAATTGCAAAGTGGGAAGACAGAGTACGACAAAGAGGAACTAACCTTATCAGCTCAGAGATCAGAAGGATTTCTAAGGGACAATTTCCCAACCTTAATATCGTTACTCTAGGAGGAGCGAAGAGAGGAGTTGATGCTGATACTCTACCTCAGATATAGAAAGCAACACCTAAGGGAGACATGTATGGCCTCCTAAAGAAAAACTTGTTCTTTAAAGATGCCATAGAAGTATTCCAGAATATTCCTAGTCATGAAATGCGAGAGAAACCCCCCCCAGCCGACTGTTTACCCTAAGATGGCACAAGTCCCTTCTTGACCCCCTGCACCCAGAAACCCTGTAGTCATACCAAGACAGCCTGAGAAACCTCAAAACGCAGTTGACCTTTGGTTCCAATTATTCTCTGACACTGTAGGGAATGATCAAGTAACAGAAAAATTGTGCAATGGGTTGTACCTAGTCTTAGGGAATGAAGAAAACTCAGAAGCAAGGATAAGGGATAATATTCCTGAGAAGAGTACTCAGAGAGTGCAGCGAAGAAAAGTATGAACCGGGAAAGAATTCTGATTGGTATCCCATCTAGATGACTTCGAAATTAAGGATATCATGTTGGACCTAAGGTTAGATGTGAACTTTCTTCCCAAGAATACCTGGGAAGCCCTAGGAAAATCGAGACTGGCATATTCCCCAATTCAATTAAGAATGGAAAACCAATACTGTATCTTCCCCATTGGAAGACCGAAGAACATGGAAATCGATGTAGTAGGAGTAAAAAAAATAGTTGACTTTGAATTCATTGAGATCATGGGAGACAAGGACCCCTACCCTGCACTACTTGGCATCGATTGGGCCTATGATAATTATGCAGTAATCGATTTAAAGAAAGACACCATGACTTTTGAAGCTGAGGGCATCAAGGTACTTAAACCTTTGGATACATATATAGGACCCAGGTACACAGAACCAACAAACAATAATATGGAGGGAGAAGACCTAGGCCAGTTGTACACTGTAACATCTGGGACAAGAGACGATTATATAAACCCTACTGCTAATGGATTAGTAAGATGGAGAAGTATACAATCAATAGACGAAGGTTCATAATTTGATTTTGATAGATGGCAACAAAGTTCACACGAAATATTCTCAAGAAGATGCCCAACTGTCAGAATGACTAGATGGGTTCGGACCAAAGTTAGAGAACACCCAATATACGATGGTACCTTAGAGCTAGAAACTTTTTTGCAGAACATGGAAGAGAACGTGAGAGAAGACCAAACAATATCGGTACTAGATGTATATTTTTGGAACACCCCTGCCAGATGGTGGGCCACCCATAAATCCGTAATTAGAATGTGGAACGAGGTAAAGCAAGTTATCAAGTACAGGTTCGGGAATAAGGATCAACTGGAATCAGAGATGCAGATGGATCTCCAACTAGCGCAACTATTCAATGGAGAATCGATCCCTAGAATACACATTGAATAGTGTGTGACACAGTGGCAGGTTGCAGAGATACCCTCTCACTTCTGGGTTCAGTTATTTCCCCACTCTCTAGGCCCAATCCCGAAATCTTGGTTTATACATGAGGAAACCAGAAGATAGACCAACAACTGGCAAACATTGGCAACTCAATTTTGCAAGGATTTCTCATTCACAAGTAAGTACCCTGAGCTTGAACTAGGCCTGTGAAAGATTAAAGAACTTCTTTTTATAGATAATGGTAATAAAAGATCAAACCTTGTAGTGTGTCCCAAGAATACCCAAGAACTTCAGAATAAACTCCACTTACCCTTGACTGAGAAGCCTATAGAATGCTATAAAATTAGTAAAGATTCAAAAAGCCTAGACGACTTAGAGGAACTGAGAAACCTAACCATCAAAGAGATAGAGGGGAGCAGAGAAATCCAAAACAGCATACCCAGCCATACTGATGGCTTGTACAACCACCCATTAAAGTTGCGTAGACTCAACATAGGGACTGTAGAGAAACCCAAGATAGCTATGGTGGGAGATTACTGGGATGAACAAACCAGTCAGGAAATAGAAAGTTTACTGCGAGAATATGAGGATTCGTTCCCAAAGACTTTTTCAGAATTAAAGGGAATCAAAGGAGTCATGGGAGAAATGAAGATTGATTTAAAATTAGGATCCAAGCCTATCAGAAATAGACCATACTGTCTTAACCCAAGAGTAAAAGAGAAAGTTAAGAAGGAGATCGATAAGATGTTAGAAGCAGGTCTCATTTTTGTCGTAGAATAAGCAGAGTGGGTCAACCCGATAGTCATTCAAAGGAAGAAAGACACTGAGGATATTAGAGTCTGTGTGGACTACAAAAGCCCCAAATTTGCCTGTGTGCACGACCCTTTCCCAACACCCTTTACTGATGAGGTGCTAGAACAGGTTGCGAGGAAGGAAGCATACTCATTTACAAACAGATTTTCAGGATACCATCAAGTCAGGATCGCTGAGGAAGACAAAAGAAAGACCACTTTCATTACATAATGGGGATCTTTTGCATACAATGTGATGCCATTTTTCTTAAAGAATGCCCCTGTAGTCTTCTCCAGGATTGTGATAGCAACCTTTAGAGATTTCATTCACAAATTTATATAATTCTATATGGATGATTGGAAAATATATAGCCTGCTTAAGGAACATATAACACTACTAAGGCTAATGTTTGACAGATGCAGAGAATTGTAAATCTCATTAAATCTCAAAAAGTGTATCTTCTCTGTGCCAAATGGAAATTTGTTGGGCCACATAGTTTGCCGAGAAGGATTACTGGTAGAACCATCCAAAGTTGTCGTCATTGTGAATATGACACCACCTACGAGCATTAAATAGTTGCGCTCCACACTAGGACACACAGGTTACTATCGTAGGTTCATTCGAAGATATGCCAACATTACTGCACCTCTAGAAAACCTCCTGAATAAGGCTGAACTAGTCCAATGGACTCCTGAATGTGATAAAGCATTTGAGACACTTAAGGAGAAACTCATTACAGCATCGATTTTGATATTACCAAACTGGGATAAGGAATTTCATGTCCATGTAGATGCTTCAGGAATTTCCCTAGGAGCTATCTTAACGCAACATAGATATGGAGCTATGGATCACCCTATCTATTTTGCGATTCGAAAGATGTCACAAGAAGAATGCAACTATACAATGACCGAAAGGGAAGGCTTAGCAATGATTTATGCTTTACAAAAGTTTAGACACTATCTGTTAGGGTCTCACTTCAACTTCTTTACTGATCATTCTGCATTGAAATACCTAGTTAACAAACCTGTGTTGGAAGGGAGAATTTGTAGATGGCTGCTGCTATTTCAAGAATTTTCGTTTGAATTCATCATCAAGCCGGGATGATGCAACGTCAAACCCGATCATATATCTAGTCTAGAAGCAAGAGAAAGTCGCGGAGCAGTGGATGACCAACTCCCAGATGCATATCTATTCAAGATTGAGGCCATATTGGAATATCTAGAGGACATAGAAATCTTTCTCAGTACAGGGGCCTGTCCTGAAACATATTCCACAACCCAAAAATTCCATATGGTCGTTAGAGCAACAGATTACCAACTGATCTCTGGAAAATTGTATAAACTAGGACTAGACAACATCCTCAGATGATGCGTATTGGATCATGAAAGGTAGGATATACTCTGGGAATGCCATAGTGGAATTGCAGGAGGAAAGGCCACGACACATAAATTTCTACAGACATGACTTTGGTGGGAAACACTCTTCAAGGATGCAAAACTATATGCTATATTGTGCGATGTTTGTCAATAGATGGGCAAGCCATCACGCCGAGATGAGCTACCACTACAACCAGTTAGGGCTCTACAGGAATTTGAGAAATGGGTAGTTGACTTCATTGGACCAATCAACCCCACAACAAAACATTAAAAGGCTAGGTACATCATTACCGCGACTAACTACCTTACCCGTTGGGAAGAAGCAACAACGGTACAAGAATTTTCGACAAATACTGTTGCCAGATTCATTTCCGAGAATATCATCACCCGGTTTGGATGTCCCAGGAGCCTAACCAATGATCAGGGAGCTCATTTCATTAGCAACAATATAGCAACACTTACAAAAAAAATTCTCATCAACATCACCAGAACAGTCCTTACCACCCACAGGCCAACGGAACAGTTGAAGCCTTCAACAAGATTATGGAAAGAGAACTCACAAAGGTCTGATGCGCAAATCAGGAGGACTGGGATGATAGAGTTCCAGCTATACTATGGGCATATAGGACAACCACAAAGAAACTCCATAGATACACACCGTTCCAGTTAGTTTATGGGAGAGAGGAAGTGGTTCCTACAGAGTTCATCACTCCAAGCCTGTATATTTCATAAGTCACACGTATGAAAGAAGAGGAAGAAGCGATGCAGAGACTTACGGAGCTACAAGAACTTGAGGAAACCAGATTTCTAGCAGGCTTCCATCAGTCAGTTGAAAAGGCAAGACAAAAATCTTGGCATGAACGACACATTAAGACCTAGGTATTCACACAAGGGGACAAAGTGTTACTCTAGGATAGTCGATACCAGAAGCATACTAGAAAGTTGTGTATGCACTGGTTGGGACCCTTCATAGTTGCAGATATCCAACCCTCAGGAGCAGTCAGACTCGCACAACTGGATGGTGTGTTACAACTAGGATGGGTGAATGGTGCTCACCTGAAGCCCTACCTATCTCAAAACTGAGAGAGAAGGACAGTCGCTCCAATCCGATGGAGCTTGTACAATAGCTAGATTTGAGTTTCGTTTTCTTTCTAAAATTTTGTAAATTCAATTAATAAAGTCCATGTGCGCAATATTGTGCCATAACACATAGTTCATTTGTTTTGTTTAAGTATTGGTTGATACAGAGATGACGACTCAGTAGTACAGGACCTGAAGCATAGGATATTCCATTAATGACAGTCATTAAAGATGATGGGGACAACCTTTGTGGTCAGAGGGACCAGGCATCCAAATCCAATTTGAGTCCATAGGCCACACAAACCTTATCTAGTCACAACCTTTATTTCCATTATGGTACCCCGTCTGACGCCCGTCAAGCCATAAATCCGCATTATTAAAAGATACCATCGAAGTTCATGCTAGGACACTCACCCGTCAAACAGAAAGGTCTCAAATCGGCCACGTCCCTATTCCACTCAAATAAGTAAATACCAAGATCGCCCAATAGGATTTACCTTGATTAAACTGTCCCGTCGAACAACTCAAACCTGGTTGCGTCCATATGTTCATGATGAGTAGCAGTTACTGCTAAAACTTACCCGTTAATCCAAGTATAAGGCTCCCAAAACTCAACCGAAAATGTATTGTTTCTAAAAAGAGCATAGCCATTTCCGAACTCAATAGCGCAAACCAACTGGTACCATCGTAAAAGATGTAGACATAACTCTAGTTCCTACTTACCATAGAAGTGTGAATGTCGAGAGCCACAGCAAGCCGAAGAGCCATGTCTAAAGAAGCAATACTAGATGAGCCTTGCGACCCTCGGGTCGAGATCGTGGGCGACCTCAAAGGAAAGGTAGAGCACATTAATCTCCTTGACCTTGACCTCACGGATTCAACTTTGTTCCCATAGATGCACACATATGTCTTTTGGGAGATAGCTCCGGATGGAATCAGAGGAATGCAATTTGTACCAAAAGAAGAGTTCATCAACTTATTTAACTTGACCATCATGAACCTGAGAGACTTACCAGTCTTTGGTACCACAGGAGAGATTGCACACTACACGAAATTCCAGATAAGCAGGGTGCATGATAGAAGTATATGGTTGGATAAGCGGTATCCAATCCATGCTGAAGATATCCAACAAATTACTGGACTATCCTCCCAACGAGAGGATGTGTTGAAGGGATTCCAGGGTCCCAGTAAGAACAAGAAAAATAAAGGCGAGCCTAGACTATACGAGAGATTCAATACAAAGAGAGGCAGATGCACAACAATAATTGAACCAATACTGCTCGAGACAGTTCGGAATGGCTACTACATCATAGCCAGCAAGGTTATGAGGTCGTAATATAAGGGAGAATGCACTCTAGATGTGTTATCAGTCGCTGAATTTTGCGCAAATGGAGCAGTATTCAATTGGTGTAGTTACCTTTTGGAGGAATTACTAGTAGCTTGTGAGGAAGCACAGGAGAAGGGAGGAACCTTCACCTATGGATACCTACTTGTGGCATTCACAATGCTCAAATGGAAGTCAACTATGGGCAGAAAACCGACAATAGCAGATAAGGGGCACATGGAAAAGTTGTTCGAGCCATGGCAATCCCAACCAGACTTGGAGAATACAACACTCAACAATGCAACATTTTCCAAATGTCATAATGTCATGATAGATGCAACGCAGAGGCTGCACATTCCATAGGAGCTCCTCAACTATAACACGAGGAATATCGCCTTCAGCATGAACTGGGATAATGCATTTGTCTGGATGAGACATGTCAGCAGGGAACATTTCCACACAAGGATGCTACTGTTTGATTTGGATGAGGAAGCCTTCGATAAGGAAGTCATGTCATGGCCAAGAATCAAATGTGGCCAACGTAAAGCAGGGATGCATTAAATTTTTCCTGCAGAGATGCTAAATAAAAGAGACAAGGAAGCCAGAGAAGGACCAAGCTTATGCCCCAAGCATAAGAAGCCATACGCCCTGGTGCAAATAGACTCCAAGGAGGAAGAAGAGATACATCAGTTGGAGCGGAGGAAAATACCGGCCCGTCGTCAGCTGCCAGATGATGTAGTGTTGTTAGGCGTAGAGGTTAACCAGATCTTGGGTGTTTTGCTTGGTACTGAACCACTGGTAAAGAGGCCTAGAAACGAAGTCTCACCGAACAAACCCCTGAACCCACAACCCCTTGCATCTGCCTCTCCCCACACCTGCATCGTGGCCAAAGCCACCCCTATCATCAATATTCATGATGACCCGGAGCCTGAAACATTTTCGTCCACATCCATCATTGAGCACCCCCCATAAATCCAATTACCAAACCTTATCATTGCCAGTCCGCATCAGACCACAACCTTAGAGCCGATGCATCTCTATCGCCCAGAGATAGTGGAGCGACGACTCCCACAAATAACCAAAGAATCACCTAAGCTAAGATCATAAGTTTCTGGTCTCAACACCAAAGCCTCAGAGCTGAGCAAGACACTGGAAGATCTAATGCCAAACAACCAGAAACAATAGCCCGAGTCTTCAACACAAGAAGAAGATGCCCAAAGTAGAGAAGAGCTGGAACCCAACCACAACTAGCAAATCACCTCACCAGCCAAGGGTGAGGGTGCCCAAGAAATCACGGAGCATGAAGCAGAAGCACCGAAAGAGCCAGAGATACTAGATGTGCACAATGAACTAGAATCAACAACTGAGCAGGATATGACATCTATGAGAGAACAAATAGAACAGGTTCTCCAGAACCCCCAACAATGTGCAGAATTGATGCAACTCTGCATAGCCAAAATAAAGGTTCTGACTCTTTCACCCATAGATCTAAGGTTGAGGATCACACCAGCACCACCGAATGAGGAAGAGATAGAAACCCGCTCAGACCATTCAATGGCTAGCGGACTTCCACTACAGACACAAGCACCCACCAACACAACTCCTCCATTCGCTGACCTGGTACAATGGCCAGTGCCACAATTATTTGGAATAATCAAGGCAACAATAGAAAAGTTAGAGAAAAGGCTCCAGGAGGCCGAGAGATCTGCTGAGATTGAAAGGAAGGAATAGTTCATTGCGCAAACATGCAGAATATAGGAAGCACATGACAAACTTCATGTCCAACACAAACTAGAAAAAGTGTAGGAAAAACTTGTTGAATCATGGCCGGAGATTCAGAAAGTTGCGCCCGACCTACCTGAAGCCAGCGATGTAGGCGAGCCAGAGAAATAGATCGAGTTGTTACAAGAAGCATGGAAAAAACTCACTACTCTCACTGAGAAGCTACAAGAGAAGTTACAAAAGGTCCAACAGGAAGCAGAACAACAACCTCAACAGCTACAGGAACAAATGCAAAAGATCATATTGCAAGGTAATAATGCCTGAGCAGCACTGCACAAGCACACATCGAACTGCACCAAAATCTTCAGGGAAGTTAGTGACTAGATGGGCATCATTTCTCAACAGAATCAGGTTTTGGAGGAGGTGCGCACAAATATCCAAGTGTTGAACGAAGAAGTTGCGGCCACAATGGACCCCATGGAACAACAACAAAAGTTCGACCAAATTCAACACGCCGACAATGAATTGAATACACTCTATGAGGCACAGTCTATAGCCAAGAAAGAGCTACACAAATTTTGACCTGTAATTCAGACCACCTACATGAAAATGCATCAAGTCGACGCAACAATAGATTTCAAGTGGAACTTGTTGGTTGTGGAAAAACAAAAGGAATACAACAAAGAAATGACCCAACAGTTCCTTGCAGAAGCATCACTCCTCGCCTGCAAATGGCAAGACAAAGTTGAAAGTTTTCAAGGAGTAAAGCATAGAGCACTAGAGTTGGTACTAGAATTGGGCCCTTCGTTTGAGGAGGTAAAGAAAGAAAAATCACAAATAGGAGAGCCCAAAGAAGAAGAAAATATGGACAAGGAAAAACAACAGATCCTCCTGGAGGATGTGAAAGAACCAAGCGCTTGACTAGAGCACGAGTCAAGGATTGTGGTCGGAGCCTGTTGGGCCCTTCGTTTTTTGGAAGGAATTGCGCAAGTTTTGACTAAGCACGAGTTGTGTGAACTCCATCAGAGGCCGAGAGAAAGAGCAACAGAAAGAAGTTGCGAAATTCAACGCAACACCAACGAAGCAACAAACGGTTGCAACAAAACAAGAAAGCGTGCAAGCCAAGAAGGAAGACACAAACTAGCTATATATAGGACTGAACATAATTGAAAAAGGGTTTGTCCATTAGTTCGAGGCCCTGTTGTTGGTTGGGTGGAACTAAGTCAAGTCGGTCAGATTTGCCCAGGTTTTGGGTTTTAGTTGTTGAGAATTGTTGTAAGTCAGAAGAAGACAAGTCTGGGTCTGTAGTGAATTAGAACTATCAGTAGGATAATTAAAGCTCCGTGAGAGGATTCCAGAGTGGAGAGTCTGTAATGCACCCTGTTGTGTAACTCTAAGTCTGTAATCCAAGAAATATCCTAAAGTTAATATTATGAAGGACCTAATTTTCAAATATGTTGTGTCTTTTTATGTTTGCTTATGCATTACAATGTTTCCTTATGGCTTATGAGTTATATTTGATAGTTCTATGTTTAAAGGCTTGTGCACAACGTAAGTAGGCTCGATTTGTGCATTCATATGTCCCAGATCTTCTCATGTCTCTCACGCAAGAACATGAATGCGTTCTGAAGGCTCTATGGATACTCTTTAGTCTTTTCCCTACCCTTCCCTGTCTTTCTGTCTCAACAACACTTCGGGTGAGACTTCTTCTCTTCGGAGGAGATGAAAATGCCAGAACTCTAGACTACACAGTACCTTTTGTTGGTAACTTGAGAAGGACCCTGGTCTGATTAAACTCGAACCAATAGGACCAACCCGACGACATGAATCCATGATGTTTGAAATTAACACTCGGAAGGGATAATATAACCATCCAGAAATTTTGGTTTTATGCATATTAATGGGAGATTTCCTCAAATCTTGGTTTAGCATTAACACTTGCTAATTGAATACTTATAAATAAGATCTTATATATAATTGGTAATTTCTAATTTCAAAAGGGTGCGGGAACAGGGAACAACAATTAGGAATTGGATATTTCTTGAACCCGCCAACCCAACGATCCACGAAAGAAATTCGAAGAAATGGCAAAGTATGGAAAGCGGACGGACGAGCTTCAAAATGGGGTGAAAATAGTTCCACAGGAGACATGAGGACCCGACGATCAAATTTTATGTCTTATATGTTTTTCAGTGAAAAATGTGTACCACGGAAGAGGGCGGACGAGTGTCTGACGATCAAATTTATTTTTGACTACAAAACATGTAAAACGAAAGAGAGCATGGTGGGGTAGCTCAACGACTGGTTTGTATATTTGCGGAATTCTGGGACAGTGGCTAAGTATGGAATAGGAAAACTGTCGGTCAACCTCATTTTCAGAATCAAGGATTGGGTATTTCGTGAATGGACCAACCCAACGACACGCAAATGACATTCCATGGTGTTTTAAATTAACACTTGGAAGGGATAACATAACCATCCAGGAATTTTTGTTTTATGCGTATCTATGGAGGTCTCCTCAAATCCTGGTTTAGCATTAACTCTTTCTAATTGCATACTTATAAATAAGATCGTATATATAAGTGCTAATTTCTAACTGCAAAAGGGCGCGGGCACAGGAAACAATGATTAGGAATTGGATATTTCTTGAACCTAACGACCCGTGAAAGAAATGGAAAAGTATGGAAAGCAGATAAATGGGCTTCAAAATGGGGTGAAAATAGTTCCATAGGAGACGTGAGGACCCAATGGTCAAATTGTATGTCTCAGAAGTTTTCATTCAAATGAAGAGGGCAGGCGAGTGTCTGACGGTCAAATTTATTTTTGACTGCAAAACGTGTAAAACAGAAGAGACCATGGTGGGGCAGTTCAACGATCGATTTGTATATTTGCGGAATTCCGGGAGATTCGCTAAGTATGGAATAGGGAAATAGTCAGTCAGAATCATTTTTGGAATTGAAGATTGAATATTTTGTGAACGGACCAACCCGACGATGCACAAATGACATTCCATGGTGTTTACAATTAACACTCGGAAGGGATAATATAACCATCCAAGAATTTTGGTTTTATGCGTATCAACGGGAGATCTCCTCAAATCATGGTTTAGCATTAACTCTTGTTAATTGCATACTTAGAAATAAGATATTATATATAATTGCTAATTTATAATTGCAAAAGGACGTGAGCATAGGAAACAACGATTAGGAATTGGATATTTCTTGAACCCGCCAACCCAACGATCCGTGAAATAAATTCAAAGAAATGGCGAAGTATGGAAAGCAAACGGACGAGCTTCAAAATGGGGTGACAATAGTTCCACAGGAGACATGAGGACCTGGTGTTCAAATGGTATGTCTTGGAAGTTTTCAGTGCAAAATGTGTACTACGGAAGAGGGCTTGATAGGTAGATTGTAATACGAAAGATGATATGATCTGAGTCCGGTTTTAAATTTGTATATCACAGAATTCAAGGTATTGTTCGCAAGTCATGGAACAATAGAAGTCCAATCTAGAGCCCACCTACCAGGAATCCACGATGAGAGAAGTGGTTGGGTATGGAATGGGGAAGTAGTCAGTCAGTGTCACGATATAAGAGCATGAGTGAAAACGTGAACCCGCAAGTCCACCTACCTGTGCAACTAGACATTTTTGGAAAAACGAATAAGTGATGAGAAAGATAAAGTTCATGGAAAAGAGAAACGAATATTTGGCTAAGTATAGAAGATGAAAAAGAAGGGCTAATATATTCACATCTGTAATAGATATCCCATTTCTTGGCAAGATCTTTTTTGCATGTTTCTGGAGAAGTTATATACTTACTGCATATACTTGGAAAAAAGTGTGAAGGTGGCAAGAACAAAAAAAAACGACTAGGAATACGAAATTGTCTATGATCCAGGAAAGAAATTGCAAGGAATGGTTGTGGAAAGCGGTCGAACGGGTTTCAAAATAGGCTAACAAGGGTTCCCGAGGAAACATGAGGCCGCGATGGTCAAATGGTATTGATCAGAACTTTTGAGTGCATACTGTGTAACGCAGAAGAGGGGTTGATGTAGGAATCTGGAAGATGGGCTCCAAGATAGGTTGGCAAGGGTTCCCGAGGAGACATGACGACCCGACGGTCAAATTGTATTGATTAGAACTTTTGAGTGCATATTGTGTAACATGGAAGAGGAGCCAATGTAGGAGTCCTGAACTTGCAAGTCCACCAACTCGCGCAACTAGATATTTTTTGAAAAACAACGAAGTGATGATAAAGATAAAGTATAGGGAAAAGAGAAACGTGAATTTGGTTAAGTATAGAAGACATAAAAGAAGGGCTAATATATTCACATCTGTAATAGATATTCTATTTCTCGGCAAGAACTTTTGTGCATGTTTCTGGAGAATTTATATACTTATTGCATATACTTGGAAAGAAGCGCGGAGGTGGTGGGCACAAAAAACAACGACTAGGAATTGGAAATTGTCTGAACCCGCCAACCTGACGATCCACGAAATAGATTGAAAGAAATGGTCGTGGAAAGCGGGCAGACGAGCATCAAAATAGGCTGACAAGGGTCCTGGAGGAGACATGAGGGCCCGACGGTCAAATTGTATTGATCAAAAATTTTAGTGCATACTGTGTAACACAGAAGATGGCTAATGTAGGAGTCCAAAAGTCAATTTGTATATCTTGGAAGCAGGGGGGACTGTTTGCAGGTCAAGAGACACTAGAAGTGCAGTCCTCATATCTGGGAATCCGCAAGCGAAAAAATTAGGGTAAGTATGGAATTGAAGGCGTGAAAGAGATTCCAATAAATTTTGAAATATGGAAAGTGGATGTAGGGGCTTCAAAACGAGGTGACAATAGGTCCCAAGGAGACGTGAGGACCCAAAGGTCAAATTGAAGGTCTCAAAAATTTCGTGTGCAAACTACGTATTATGGAAGAGGGTATGATGTGGGAGTGCGGAAACAAATTTGTATATGGCGGAGTTCTGGGTGTTGTTCTCAGGCCACAGAACAATGGAAGTTCAATATAGAGCCTGCTTATCTGGGAATTCAAGATATGAAAAGTTCCTAGGAATCGAATGGCTACTGGTTAGTCGGAGTTGCATTTTTGGAAAAATGACTAAGTAATGAGAAAGAGAGAGTAGAGGGGAAAAAGAAACAATAATTTGGTCAGGTATAGAAGAGGGAAAATAAGGTCCAATATATTCAAATCTACAATAGATATTCCATTTCCTGGCAATATCTTTTTTGTATGTTGATGGATAAGTTGTATACATATTGCATATACTTGGAAAGAAATATGAAGGTAGCGGGTACAGGAAACAATGTCTAGAAATTTGAAATTTCCTGAACTCACGAACTTGACGATCTGCCAAAGAGATGTCAAGAAATTGTCAAGTGTGGAAAGTGGTTGGACGGGATTCAAAACAGGGTGACAGGTTCTCGAGGAGCCACAAGGCCCCGAGTGTCAAATTGTATATATCAGAACATTTTGATGCAAAATGTGTAACACGAAAGAGGGGATGATGTGGGAGTGTAGAAGTAAATCGACATATCGCAGAAGCCGGAGTGTTGTTTGCAGGTCACAGAACAATGGAAAGTGCAACTTAGACAAAGGGGAAGTGCTTGGTCAAAACGCGTGAATCTGCCAACCCACGCAGCAAGGCATTTTCGAAAAAAACAATTAAGTAACCAGAAAGAGAAACTACAGGGGATAAAAGAGTGGTATAATAGAAAGGCGGAGGGAAGTTTTTGTAAGCATGAATTGGTTTCAAGCAAGCCCCATTGTTGCAAAACCATCATTTTCTAGTAATTGTCAGAAAATGCTTTGTTGAAGATTATATTTTATTGCAACCTGTGGGTGTAAGTGTGTTCTTGATACATTCTTCCATGACTGTAACATATTAAATTAATTATTAAACTTCTTGCATTATGGGTTGTTAGCATTAAAGGTTAATAATTGCATGTCTAGAAACAAGAATGGCGATCTTGGTGCAACATTGTGATTTGGTATTGCTATGTTCTATTTTCATTATGAATAGAATTGAATGTTGGTTTGAAACTGTCTGAAATTCATTTTTTGTTTGCATAAAATCCTAATGGATCGACACAATACATTGTCATATAATTGTTAGATGCTCCATATTAGAACAAATTACGTAAGAAAATACAACATCGGAGAACTACGAGACTATCGAACCATGCCAATGAGAAGAGGTGTTAAATACAGAAAAGAAACAACAACCAAGACTCCAAGGAAAAAAAATTTAACAGTAAATCCATTAAAAAAAAAAAAAAAACACTGAGCACTGTATATTTATCCTTAGAAATTGGACCCATTTTTTTGGGCCAAAACATTGAACATATCTGCCACAAACACAGGCATGGGATCTGCAACATGTAGGAGTCATCGAGATGCTCTTCAACATGCATACAAAACTGATTACCATACTTTTGTTTTTAGGAAATCCTTGCGGTTTTCTCCTCAATGGATCATCCTGTGGTAAAATTGATACTTCTCAGAAGCTTCCCGTGAGGAAGAAGAATAAAAATGTTGCAGGGAAAATGGAATAGCCCTTAACTTAAAGTTAGGACACACCAGGAAATCATGTCTCCACAGTCAAAAACTTCAAGGACACAGGTTGCACATGCAATTCTAGAGGCCCAAATTAGTCCATTATGGTTGGAAGGAGATGAATAGTAGGAATATTCCTTGCACCAGTGGGAGTTTTGGTCCTCATTCCCTAATATGTTGATTGTATATCCAGAGAACATGATAGTGGTCCCACAATTGCACAGTTTTTTGGCTTGAAATATATCTCTGGGAGCATCAACAGATCATTTTTGTACAATGAAAGACTTCTACCTAGGACAAACTAATTTGGACCTCTGTAATTCCTACTTTCGAGTTGCAAAGAGACTATTGCGTTCAACGTCTGTTTCTTTTCTGAAACTCCTTGTTTTGGTGTTGTCAGGACCACCATCATTGACCCGAGAATTTTCTCCCATTATGGTTGATTTCAATTTGGGTGAAGGAGTAGGAACAATCTCTTCATTTCCATCATCCATTGCCATATCATCGTCCATCAGATCATCTTCTTCCAGCTCAGAATCCATGGCATCAACCTCTGCGCCAACCATCGATGCAACTGGGCAGGTTGTCTGAGAAAACAAGGTTGCCTTGTAATTATTCGTCTTGAAATATATCTCTCGGTGTACCAAGGGACCATCTCCTTTTTTTATCCTAGGCGGAGGGAGATGAGTAGTAAGAATATGCCCTGGAATACTGGAACCTTTGGCCATCATGCCCGAAGGTGTTTATGTATCTAGACATAACTGCTGCAATAAGTTAACAAGAATTTTCATTTGCTCCAGATGATGTTTGAAATGAAAATTGGGGAGGGATAATATAACCCTCCGCAAATCTTGGTTTAATGCGTATCAATGGAAGATATCATTGAGCCTTTCGCTGATCAAAGGCAATCTCCAGGGTTCATGTGTAATGAGTTGTTACCATTAAAGATTACTAATTGCATATTTAGAAAAAAGTGCGAAGGTGGCGGTGACAATGAAGAGCGATTAAAAATTAGATATTTCTTAAAGGCTCCAACCGGCTTACACACAAAAGAGATTGCATCATGTTTTAAATGAATACTTGGAAAGAATAACATTCTTCTCCGCAAATATTGGTTTAATTTGTAGTAATGAAAAATCTTCTCCAGCCTTCCAGACATTACTGACAATATTAACAGTTCTTGCATGATGAAATACTAGCATTAAATCTTAATAATTACATATCTAGAAATAAGTACGAAGGTAGCAGGGATGACGACGAGCAACAAAGCATTGCACATTTCATCCACCCGCCAACCCGCGAAACAGATTCCAAGAAATGCCCTGGTATGGAAAGCAGTTGAGCGGGTTACAAAAAAAGGGTCACAAGATATACCCAGGAGACGTGAGGGGCCGATGGTCAAATTGTATGTCAGTGAAAAATTTCGGCCATCAATTTTTATATCATGGACTTTCGGGTGTTGTTTGTACGTAGGGGAACAGTGTAAGTGCAATGTTGAGAGAGCAATTTGTATATTACGGAACTTCGGGTGTTGTATATAAAATCCCAAGACATTCGGAAAAAGGACCAAGTAAACAGAAAGCGAAAGAAAACAAGATGAAGGGATATTTGTTTGCTAATTTGTAAATCGTGGAAGTCTAGGTGTTGTTTGCAAGCGACGGAACAATGGAAACACAATGTTGAACCTGCCTATCCGGGAACCCGCGATTCAAAAAGTTTGTTCAATATGAAACGGGGAAGCAATTGATTGGGCTAGTGATATAAAAGTAACAATGGAAATCTGAATATGTGAATCCACCAAATCCTGCACCTAGACATTTTCCAAAAAATGAGTAAGTAACCAAAAAGGGAAAGTAGAGGGAAAAAAAGAAAGCGGATGGCAAATTTTGGAAGCGGGAATTGTTGTAAGAAATCCCCATTAATGGTCTTAACAGTAACTATAAAGTGAATTAAACATGTTAACAGGTTCTTCAATCAAGGAATAGACACAACGAGCGATGTTTATAGTTTCCAGGATCTATTTGTATAAGAGAAGTGTCAAAAAGTTACAAGAAAATCAATTTTTGGATGTTTAAGTAAAGTTTTTGTACTATTAGCTTCACCGCAAGTATAACAATGACGAATTTGAATTTTAATGTCCTCTCATTCATATGATTGTTCCATTAGAATTCACATAGTATATATTCTTTTATTTCAAATTATTCTAGGGAATTAATTTTACTAAGTTCATCGATAACAAAAAAGTGCTAAAAAATGAGATAAAGGGGAATTTGTTTGCTAATTTGTAGGTCGTGGAATTCTGGGTGTTGTTTGCAGGCGACGGAACAATGGAAATGCAATGTTGAACCCACCTATCTGTTAACCTACCTATTCAGAAACCCATGATCCAAAAAGTCTGTACAATATGAAATGGGGAAGCGGTTGGTCAGGCTAGTGATATAAAAGTAAGTGGAAATCTAAAAATGTGAATCTGCCAATTTTCGCACCTAGAAATTTTTCGAAAAATGAGTAAGTAAACAGAAACGTAAAGTAGAGGGAAAAAAGAAAGGGGATGTCAATTTTCGGAAGCGGGAATTGGTTTAAGAAATCCCCATTGATGGTTTTCACAACAACTATGAAGTGCATTAAACATGTGAACATGTTCTTGAATCAAGGAATAGAAGCCATGCTTATAGTTTCCAGGATCTTCTTGTATAAGAGAAGCCTCGAAAAGATACAAGAAAATTTATGGTAGTCCATGGTTTTAATAAATAATTATACATACTAAATATGTACTTTTATAAAGTATGGAGATGAGATTTTATAGAGCATGTACAAATCCCTCATTCCATACTTAGCCACTTTTTGGATCGCAGGTTCTTGGGCTGGTGGGCTCAAAATTGGGCCTCTATTGTTTTGTGTCCTACAAATAACACCCATAGTTCCACGATATACAAATTGACATGCAGACTTGCGGGCTGGTTGGCTCAACATTTCACTTCTATTGTTTTGTGTCCTCCAAACAACACTCGGAGTTCTGCGATATACAAATTGACAGACGAACTCCAGGGTTGGCGGGCTCAAGATTGTGATTGTTTACGGATGGTGATCCCTATCAACTATCTAACATTATCTAAAAACATTATTTCCAAATACTAAATTATTAATATTAAATATTGATATTGTACAAATTAATTACATAAAATTATTAAAAGATGTTAAATCTCTTATTTAAAAAAAAATGAAGTAAACAAAGCAAAGCTTTTTTAAATTCTATCACCGCAAGTATAACAATGACGAATTTGAATTTTAAGGGCCTCTTTTGATATGATAGCTCCATTGTACTTCGCATAGTATATATTCGTTTATTTCAAATTATTCCAGGAGATTAATTTTACCAAGTTCATCGATCAAGGAAAAGTGATAAAATGAGCCACATACTACATTTGTGTCACATAGGTTATATTAAAGGGAAAATCATGTCCTCTATAGTTCTTTGTCCTGGCTCAGAGTTCCACGATATACAAATTGACAGAAAGACTCCATGGCTGGCGGTCTCAATATTGCAATTGTTTACAGATGGTGATCCCTATCAACTATCTAACATTATCTAAAAACATTATTTCCAAATATTAAAATATTAATATTAAATATTGATATTGTACAATTTAATTACATTAAATTATTAAAGGATGTTAAATCTCTTGTTTTAAAAAAATTGAAGTAAACAAAATAAAGTTTTTTTAAATTCTATCACTGCAATTATAACAATGACGAATTTTAATTTTAATTGCCTCTTGTTGATATGATAGCTCCATTGGACTTCACAAAGTATATATTCTTTTATTTCAAATTATTCTAGGAGATTAATTTTACCAAGTTCATTGATCAAGGAAAAATGTTAAAACGAGCCACATACTATATTTGCGTCACAAAGCTTATATTAAAGGGAAAATCATGTCCTCTATAGTCTTTAAGACCATAGAAAAAACACGAAGATCCTGAATGTATGATTAATTTTCCATAACGAAGCATACAACCAAGAACCAAAGAAACTCCAAACAGGTCACAAGCAAGATCCAGAAGGTTCCATAGAGCAGCACGCATCGACCTTTGCATCAAACAATTTGATATATAAAGAAAACATGTCGTGGCATTGGTTTTGTCTTACATCTGGTATATGTTCCCATGAGAAAATAACTGGGGCCATGGGATATGAACAAAAGTCTGCCAAACAGATGACATCACAAAACCAGTGAAACTTCGCCACTGCATGCTAGCTATAACCAGATCTCAAAATGAGGAACAAGAAAGTTTCCTATTACTATTTTACCATTAAGAAATATCACTATGGACATTTTCTTCTAATAGTGCCATGATTTATCACTACCAATTTTAACAATGCCAAACTTCCAATATTATTGGAAATTTCTGATATTGATTCTGCCCAGATGAGCAAGCTACTTCGACGGTTCAAAGGACATGCCCGAGTTATTTATAGTTGGATACTTTTTATGGGGTTTACTGTCATGATTCCCATTTCTAGACCGAACAATCTTATGCACATGCAATCTCTATAGCGAGATCTGGAAATCTCAAGCTGATGTTTCAATCCATGTCGAGTTCCTTTTTTTTCAATTAGGGCATCGAGAAAATGCAGATACCATACCATAAATGTATAGTTGGAGACAAATTTTTGTCTTATTCAGGCACCCAAAAGAAAATTGAAGAAATCATTTCATGGCTAAATAGTTGAAAAACAATTGTCCAACTTGGGCACCCAAAAAATGTGCAGGATCCTCCATCAAAGCAACAACCAACCACCATGTTTTATTTTATTTTATTTGCACACCGAAACAAATATGCAAAATCCTCACTGGGAGACACAAGAAAACATCAAAATAACAACATCGATTGCATTTATAATTAGATTCTCAAGTACTTGAGTCCAATGAACATTCATCTGGGTGTTGAAGAAATATTGCAGAGACACATTGCAAAATTCTTACTGGGATATGCAAGAAAACATCAAAATAACACCATCGATTGCATTTGTAATTAGAATCTCAAGTACTCGAGTCCGACGAACATTCATCTGGGTGTTGAATAAATATTACATAGACACATGAGATATTTTCGTTTCCTGCCAAAGCTTGATATGATTTATTTTCTTGTTTTTGTTTTTTTCTTCAGCCGATATGCAATATTGAATTGTCCTCATTTAAGGTAAATTTGATGTGTATCTGAAAGTCATGCAGCATGTAGACACTTCATTCCTTTTTCTGTAGGTATGCTTCATACGAAAATTCTGCTAAGCCAGGAAGCACATCTTGTAAAATAGGTTGCCTAATTGTACAATGCATGGTTGTGTTGCCCACGGTTCAGATGGAAACATTGAGGCAATGTCCATATATGTATGGACATTTTTTACTGCATCGCAGACAATCAATCGTATCATCACTTATCAAAGAGGAAGCAGAAGCAGGAGAGTTCCATTTCGCACATACAGGCTCAAAGGGGGTCGAGTATGCAATTTCTGCAACCAAAACACCTTCAACCTAGAAACATGAGAATAGGAATTAATACACTAAAAAATATAATATACAACTGCACCCCCTCCCCCTAAAAATAAAAAATAGAAAAAAACGCAGAAATTTGGTGAAGGCTATTTGTATGAGAAAAGTGAAGATGAATCTCTAGATGTATATGCACAACAATTGTAGAGCTAGTTAGTTTCTTTAGATCCTGTACGATGTCTATTCGCAACTTTGTTACAAATGTTGCTTGGGTTGTGCGAAAGATCCTTTCTCTAACATCCATTTTATTTGATATATTTTTGAAGAGAATAAGTGGAAATTGCCCTTTATGAAATTGTTGTTCCATTGACAAAAAAAAAATTGAATAGGTATCGAACAATTGCAACTACAACATGGAACAGTGGAATATTTGTGTAACTTAACCGAGATACATGCACATGTGAAAGTAAAGGACAAAACTCGATATGGAGAACGGTACCATTTCCTTGTCGTTGTCTGAATATCTATCTTTTATATGGAGAATGTGTTGTGAGCCAAGTTTTCTCGCCAGTGTGACAATTGTGTCAATGGTTCTGAATGGGTAAATGTCATTTCCTTGTGCAAGTTGGATGATAGTTGCATCCGGGATGAAACGATATTTTGAACAAATAGCGGGAATTTTTTCCACAATACTTGTTTCGTTGAGGGAAATAATCTGATCACAATCACCACGATCATATATTGTTTTGGGAAATATATTAAAATTTGTAATGGATATCCCATTACCCGACAATATCATTTCTGCATGTTTCTAGACAAGTTATGTAGGAATAGTCAGTGTAACTGTCATCATGGCCTCCTTGTCTGTCATGTCAACATGCATAATGGATCTAGTTTTATTTTCCTTATTCAAGTAGGTGCTATAGACGACCATTATGTCCCCGATGAACACTTATCCAGTTCGGCAGTTGTTCAAGCCCTCTATTGATAGTACTTTGGGTGTTACAAGTTTAGACTCGGTGACAAATTTTGAACAGGAAAAGTAAAGTGAATGGTAGGGTGCATTATTTTTTTGTTTTCTTTTTTTCCTGGCATAAATTTACAAATAGACGCACAACTTCGATGAACTATGGATCCAGAGTTTTGCAACCACACCTCTTAGTCTGCGGAACCTGTGCTATGTTCGACGTCTCGCTCATACTTGTTGATACTTCTTGTGAACTACAAAGCATGTATTTCATATGACATCATCATAGTCACCATGCCATAGATGAATAAATAGTTGATGATATTTGTTTGGTAAACATACTAGGAACAAAATTATTCATCTTTACCTTTGGCCTTGTTGGTCTGTTGATGTCTGGGATGAATGACTGCTCATGCCCATGTCACTAGTCCAACATTTTCTGATGCAAGCATGTGTAGATGAAAATCAGAAGGAGTAAACAAGCATATGCATTGTATATTGTCCATAATAGTTCTTAATGTCACATGCAGGGTGGAAGGAGATGGAATACAAAACAGGGTGTCAAGGGATACTCAGGAAACATGAGGACCTGAGGGTCAAATTGTATGCCTTTGATATTTTGAATGAAAAAATATGTAACAATAAATAGGGCGTGATGGCAGGGCATGACAACAAATCTATATATCGTGGAACCCTGAAAGGCCAACTCAGAACCCGCAATCGACAAAGTAGATAAGTATGGAATAAGGTAGAAGTATGACCATAAATGTGAACCCGTGAGTCCGTCAACCCGCGCACCAAGGCATTTTCAGAAAGAAGACTAAAAAGAGCAATTAGAAAGCAAAAGGGATAATATAAAATGGAAAAAGTAGAAATGGGGAGGGCACAAAGGCCCATTGTTTCCAATTCATCATTTTCTAGTATAATATTATATGACCCCACCTGCTTTGTATATTTAATTTACTAGCATAGTTGGTATACCTTTTCAAAGATTGTACCACAAAACAAGAATTCATCTTTCTGTCCAACCAAACTATTTATTTCAAGGTAGCAATGTTGAATATACAATGGACATGAAGGCAATTTAGTATGAAGAAAGACATGTAAAATAAAGAAAAACAGTTCTATTTATTTCAATGTAACAACAAACAAAATACGATTCACATGAGAATAAGCAGAAAGATACATAGTATATACATACAGAAAAAAAAGGTGCAAAGAAGTAGAACATGCACAACAAATACACATACAATAAATGAAATGTTCAACACTGGAATATGAAATAAGAGTACATGTATGCACCTCTGTAACTCCTCATCTACATTCGCACCAAAGAGTCCATTGTCCTCTCCAACCATTCTGTTTGTTTAAATGTAGCAATGTAGGAAAAATACAATGGACATGAAGGAAGTTAGTATGCAATAAAACATGTAATGAAGATAAGTTATTATGTAGGAAGGTACGCAACATCTACATACAATAAACTAGGTGAACACACATACAGACAATAAATGAAATACAAAACAATTGAATATGAAATTACAGTACTAGCATGTACCTTTATATCTCCTCTTCCACTGCTGCAGTCAAGACTCCATCGTTTTCTCCATCTATTCTATTTGTTTGAATGTGGGAATGCACAAAATACAATGAACATGAATGGAAGATGGCATGCACTGGAGAACAAGTAATATGTACATACAGTAAATGAGAATCAAAGAATAGAATAAAATATAGGCATAAACATGACCCTTTTCTTTTCTCCATCCATGGCTATAAATATATAAATTTTTTCCCAGCCCAAAATATATTACAAGCCACACAATATTAAGAAAGTGCATGGGCATAGCTAAATGATTTTGGTTTTCCGTGGCAAAGTATCTAGATATGCTTCCAAACATGGAAATTTAATTTTTCACTCTCTTTGTTGTACATATCATATCTCAAGTACAAGACAAATTGCATCGTGGTCACATCAATCTGTGTAGAGGATAAAGAACATGTATTGTGATATGGGCACATTCCACCATACATGGTTTATAAGTGCAGCTTGCACATGTTTTATTTTAACAAAAAAACAACGGATATTGAAATTGCACATACAGTTGTCCAATTATTTTTTATGCCACTATTTTCTATCATGTCAACACTGAAGTATCAACAAAATTTTACAACAGAACAAATATCGACCTCACCAGACATAGAAAATAAAACAACCACATGTCCACTTGTGGGTGTAGGGTCTGAACACTGTAAAGCACCCAAAAAATAAAAATAATAATAATTAAAAAACAACCCCAGCTACTAGCGTAGGACCCCAACCCTGCAAAGCCGAAGTAAACAAAAGAGAACAACAAGCACCAAACCAATGAGAAAGCATGAACAAACCCAACTGCATCCCCTGGGCCCCAAATCATAAACTTGAGCCAAACAAAAACAACCAACAATCGACGAACCAACGAACCAAAGAACAAGCAACAACCATCGAACCAGTAAACATCATATGTATCTCCAACAATTATGAAACTGCAACCGAAGAACAGAAGGAACCAAAAACATACGACGAACATGCCAGTAGAAATGAGAAACAAATCTTACTTGCAAACTGCAAACACTGAACAACAAATAAGGAATAGAAAATGAAATTATGGCATGGAAACTTACTCTGAAACGATGAAAGACAGAAGCGCAGGTCGAATTGTGAACCAAACAACAAAAACAAGCAACAATCGACGAACCAACAAAGAAGAAGCACCCACCAAACCAGTAAATAATGTATTTATCTTCAACAATGACAAAATTGCATTCTAAGCCTAGAATAAGTATGAAACATATAATGCCTATTCAACTGGTGGTGGACAACAATATTGTCCAAATTCACTGCAACATTGTATGGAAAATTTCAAGGAAAAATGTACTCTGAGAAGCCTATTTAGATAAACATTTAAGGTTGTCAGGATGTCTAAGGGCCTCACAGTATGCAAACATTTAAGCTGTCAGGCCTGTTTGGGGACCTCACGTCATGTAAACATTTAAATTGTCAGGCCTATTCAAGCACCTCAAAAAATGTGTCAATCATATAAACCTTCCACATGCAAACATTTCAATACAAATACAAAGGAGTAATAATAATAATAGCACAAATAAAATAAATAAATCACAATAGAAGGTTATAAACTTTGGAATTATCGATCGCTATAAACTTTGGATATCTAAACATTTCAATATGACTAGTACAAAGAAAAAAAAGCACCATACATGATAAAACTTTGGATATGGCAACATATAATTCATTGGGAATAATGAAGCTAGCAATAAGACCTCAAATCTATCATCCAATCAGATCATAACATATATGGTTTTTTTTATTATATAAAAAATAATGCTTTTAGTTTTGTATGTCGAACAGTAGAAAGTATGCACAAATTTGTAGTCAAATGAAAAACTAATATAAAGTCAATGAATTATCGATCTCTATAGTACCTCTATGCCTTCGGCATGGACTAATAACATTATTAAAAATTAAATATAATTATAATTAACTAATATATTATAAAGTATTGATAAAGAATTCTAATTTTTTATTTAATATTTTTATAATATAAAATTATAAAAAAAATATTATCTTATCATAGTTCAAGTTGATTATTTTAATAGCATTCATAATACATCCCATGTGATTGAGAAAAATCCTATGACAACCCACTTTTTTATAATAATAATAATAATCCATTTTTATGGTCATGGCCAAGCCAGACACCAAATTGGTGTATGAGACCCCTCGTTTGTGGGCCCAACAATTTGACTGGTAAAGTCTACGGAGGTATACATACCCTCTTATACCCTCCTCTATATTTTAACTTGTGACCTCTTGAGAGGAAACACATGTTCTTAACCATTAGGTCCACTCAGACTGTATCATCATCATATGAACAAATGACGATATTACACTTAGAATCATGATTATATTACCATGATGGATGACTCTCCATGCCTTACATTCTTATTAGTTACTGCCTCTAAAGATCATTGTCATATGAACAAATGACAATGCTACACTTAGAATCATGCTTATGTTACCATGATGGATGATTCTCCGTGCCTTACGTCCTCCCAAGCTTATGCGTGTTTGGTTTGTCTTTCATTGTTATGTAATTAACATATGTTTTAATAACTAATTAAAAAGTTTTTAATTTTAAAATATTAAAATTACATTTCTTTAAAATCATATACACTATTTGTTAATGCGAGAGTATTAATTATTTATTTTATGACTTGTATAATTTAAAAAATTCAAAATATTATTAAGTAATAGAAATTATTAGTTTGTATATGGATAATAATTTTTCTATCGAAGTGTTGTGTAAAATGAAGAATAGAAGTTTTAACCTTTGATATGATAACACTACAAGGAAAAGACTCTTTAGTGAAGGTTTCTGCGGAAGCCCTTATAAAAATAGCTCAAAAATTTGTTTATAGCGGAGGCGAGTGGGTGGAGGTTTTAGCGGATGTTTTTTTATGACACTTTTATAAATACATAACACACCGATGCATTTTCTATTATGGGTGCATTTTTTTAAAAGTTTATTTTAAAAAAATAAACTCTAAAAGTTATATTGATGCACCATTGCTCTAAAAATTGGCGCATCGTGTTAGGGTTATATGTGTGTGTGTGTGTGTGTGTGTGTGTGTGTGTGTGTGTATACTCTGGTGCACTATTTAAATATCGGTGTGTCTAATAATCGAGTGCACTGTAACAAGGTTAAATAAATAAAATATTACCCGTTGTAAAATTCATTTTTACCCTTTTTAGTGTTGTAAATATCTCAATCATTGGTGCAAATTTTGCCTCTCTGAAGCACCCTATCATCAGTGCTTCCCTTACTTGCCTTCCTTCCATCTGTTGCTCAATGCGTGGATTTTGAATTTTTCCAAACAGTGGGAAAATTTGGTTTTTTGGACTATGTGGAAACCATGCCTCCCTAACGAGGAAATGTCCAGGTAATGTCTTTATTTCTTTATAACTTAAACTTTTAGCGGATTAAAATTCAAAATTCAGTTAAATTTCCACTATTTAAAAAAAAAAAAAATTATGCGCGGTGAGTTTGAGTCGTTCGACTCGACCGAGGATAGTGCACCCTAAAAATTTACAGGGTGAACCGAAACACCATGCCTAATTTTTTTTGGCTGTCTGTTTGTAAACTCTAATGTACCAGTGCATTGGGTAAACTTTAACGCACCGGTGCGTAATTTTACCGACGCACCACCTAAAGTAATATAGCTGATTTTTCGTGGTGCTTCAAAATAACGTTAACAATCTAGGACATTACATTAAATGATACACCACATAAATCAGATATATTATTTTATGCAGTGCGTTGGTAAACTTATGCATCGGTCCATTAATGATTACTCAACGCACTGCTGTAAAAAAATAGAGCCTAAATGCCAAAGTATCATAATTATCAATTTAAAAAAAAAAATTGGTGCAATGCTTTGCCTTTCAAGTAACACACTGGTGCATGTCAATAAATGCTACATATCGCAGTAATAAATTAAAAAAAAATGGTTTTGCAGTGCTTTAGGATTTTAAGTTTTTATTATTTTAAGCAGTCTGTTGGTTAACCTTAACGCATCAGTGCAGTAAGGTTATACAATGCACCACATAAAATAATATAAAAAAATTTATACATTGCATTATGTTATATGTGTTCACTGTAGATGGTGCTCACAAGTAATATACACACCGCAGACGATGTGTGACTATTTTTTGGGCACATCGATGATGAAATTTACTTATTTTCTTAAGAAAGTTATTTTTCCGTATTTATAAATAAATTCTCATTTACTATTTTTTTTCTTATGTTTTATGTATGAGGTTGATGTATTTTATATGTTAATCATGTAGAGATGTCAACAGAGAGAGTAGAGAGAGCAGAGGTTTTACCTATACAATGTTGTATGGGATTGAGAGGCAAGGGAGAGGGAGAGGGACTTTTACCCTCGCCCTATTACTGCAACAAGCCAGGTCCTCTTGAGGAATGTAGGCCTCCTTAAGTACCATGAGGAGGTTACATCCTTGAAGGGGCACTTCGATTTCTTGGGACAACTGATCCGTCGATGGGATGTCCATTGATAGGATTTCCGTGTCAGTCTTGATCAGTGGTACCAACCCATTAAGGAGGATATATATTTTATCACTGGGATATCCAGGAGAGGGGAGATTTTTCCCAGTTCTCTGATGTCCCAATCGATGTTGCAGCAGAGAGTCAACTCATGTACTCTCAGAGATATATTGCAGTTGATGTACTTTCTCCAACTGATTTTTAGGTGTCTTATAGACAACTACAGATCGTTTTTTTTAATGCAAAGGAGGTTTTGTGCCTCTCACTGTCAGTGACGACCATTGCACACTTTACCAGTGATGGGAAACATATTAGTTGCACTGTGTCCTTATGCGGGGTTAGATTTGTGAGGATGTTCGAACATCCTCTTCACACCAGATAAGCCACCATATGATAGAGGTAATATTAGTGTTTTTTTTAAATTAATCCAGTTTCATTTTATTGTCTTACTTAATTAGAATAAAATTAATTCTAACATGTTCTTTAATTTGTTTTATTAAATTTTTTAATGAAACTATCTAATTATTGTTGTGTACTATATGTTTTGCAAATATTTGCACATTCCTTGTGGACATGCCTCCTCCCCCACCAGATGTGGATGAGGAGATGCCTAAGGCCACTATGGGTTAGGGTCCTCGGGTGCAGATACTCGGCTTCGAGCACTGTAGGCCTTACAAGTTGGAGTTGGGTGACTAACTCTATGCAATTTTGGTTGAGGTGGGAGTCTGCCCTGTGCTGGTGCAAGACATAAAGGAATGTCCTACGTTCTTGGAGCTTTGGAGGGAGATGTCGCGTGATATGATGCCTCTTATGCGTCATATATTCAGAGCTACCAGACTACTAGCAACGAGGAGGGTTGTCGATGATACACACTCTTCCTACAATAACCATTCATCCCGTACCCCTTCATCCATTACTCCATCAACTGATGAGGGTGGCATGATCGTTCTCCACGTCCTCCTCCTCCACCTCACCTAGATGAGCAGGCAACACATATTCCTCCATTGCTTGATCTTCCACTTCCTCCTGACCATCCGTTATCTTCTACTATAGACCAAGCCTCCACTACCGTTGTAGATATAATTATCACATCGGTTGGACCAGATATGTTATAGTAGTTATTTGACTTGTTCATGATATATATATATATATATAAATGGTGCATTTTTTCTGTTCATGTTGATGTGTAAATTGTTAGGTCGTGTTAGATGTGTATGATGATGATGTTACACAATGATTATGTTTTGTTAGATGTTATCACAATGATGATGCCTTATTAGATTATTAGATTTGTGTGCTAGCTAATTAATGACGTTTATATGTGCTAGAGGTATATATAATTAGATGATGTTAGCGAATTTAAATGTCTATTTTAGATGATCTTTATGTTTGTTAGATGGTTATCATCATGATGTTTATTTTTATTAAATGATCTTTCGAAATCTTGACAATCTAACAATTATATTTCAAAATCTTCACATTAATGTCATTGTAAGCCTAGTTATTAATTTTTAAATTGGTATCGCATTAATATGTTCTTTAAAAACATTGTAGAAATTTAATTTTTAAATTATAAACCATATTTTTATATAATATTACTTTTAAATATACAAAATACATGAATATAAACTCAGTTTTTGAATCATCATGTTAACATATCATAAAAAAATGGTGTACTATGAAACATGCATATCAACCATATTATTACTTCTAATATCAACATAGATTATTAGGATAAATAAGAAACTATATAAACTAAAATATTACCATTCAATATATAAACATGTTGCCAACTACATATATATTAAATTAAAAAAAATAATTAAATAACTCATGCATGGTTTAAAATATTCATAACTCAAATGCTCAAGCAAGGAGATACAATGCAAATCTTTAAATTTCCCTAAGAGATTTAAGGATCAAAGTCATATCACTAACACAAGTGTTTTATACAAGTGCTTGAGTGTGTCCAAGAGTAAGAGGATTGTTAATAAATGGATAAATGTCACCTTCTATACACATCATAATTCTAACACCATTGTGACAACGAAACAATATTTTGGAAAACTCTTTTTTAGGTCTCAATGCTTCAATAACATGTTGGTAAAGGGTCAAACTTCTAACATCTTGAGGCCTTTTTGAAAAAGAAAAGAAAAAATCTCAAATGTGTATTTTGGCAATTATTGTTAATATTAAATTCTTAAATACTTCAAGCTTGGCATATTTCTCCTACAAGGAAAATATGTTTCTATCATTTTAGTTAAATGTTACCATTTCCATTAATTGTTCCAAAATGTTTGAGAGTGGTTTCAACATCATAAAAATTTATATGGAGAATGTAGAATTTCATATCCCATTAAAAGTTCAACTGGTTTGACATTTTTCAGGATTTCACAATTGGAAATACTTAGTTTAAAGTGTAAAAACCTTTGTGAATCTTACCAATTATATAAAATGCCAACTATAAAATGTTTGGCGAAATTTTTCTAAAACCATGTTGTTATGACTTTATCATGAAAATAATTCTTAAAATTTGATATTAAACATGCAACGACATATAAATATCTTCAAATAACAATATAAATTTCCATTTCAATCAATCATTCCATGCAATCACAAATAATTTGAAAGACAAACACATTACACATCAAACTGATTGTTAACTAACTAAAATTGTTCAAAGATTTGTTATAATTAACTTTCCATTTCCTCTGTCACAAGATGAATATAAAACAATATAATTAGCGAAATAAAGATAACAAAAAGATACAACAGCAATATAAATGATGAAATAAAACATGTACATATCACTCTCCATTGTCATCCCCCTGATTCTCTTCCTCGCTTGGCATGATAACATTGTTGTTCTCAAAAATATGTTTTGATCTAGGGTTGTGTCTTAATACGAACCACCAATCTCTATCCAACACATACGAGTAAAAAAACACTTGGTTGCAGTGTTTTAAGAAAACATAAGGCTCCTTAGATTCATCCCACGTCTTTCTAGAGTTGATACATATCATCCCACTATCATGATCTTCCTTTACATTGTTTCGATCAAAGGTATCCCACCACTTGCACCTAAAAATAACACATTGGAAAGAAGATAAGTCCACTCGAACTCCGCTCGAATGATTCACTGGAAGTCCATTTCCAACTTGTGAAGAACTACTATCGTTGTAGTCATTCCTAATTGGTGAATCTAGACGTAGTGGGAATTGAATAGGTGGTTGATTCAACCATTCTTGGTATGCTTCCTCTCTGAGTTGTTCTCTTATTGTAGTCTTCTCTCGATTTGACATTGTAGTGGGGTGCAACGAAAGATGATAGGTAGGTCACTCATCATCAGAATATTAATATCAAAAATATTGAACATTAGTACATCAATGATATCAGTAAGCACAATGCAATTGCTTTGTTCAAATTAATTATACCAAACAATTATTACCATCGCTGACAAAAGATTGCGGCTGGAAGATGGCATGTTACAATTGGCATGATAAAGAGGCTATCCATTTTCATCTACCAACTGCTTGCGGTATGTTGCTCTTGATAATATCTTCCGATGTTTTTGAACTGGTGGAATATTTTCTGCATTTGAATTCAATTCTCAATCAGGATCTTACAAAATTGGATACATTTTTATTCATATTAGCATGGATAAAATAAATAAATTCAATTAGATAATCGAAATATAAATAAACTATGAACCTAATGGAGATGGAAAGGGAGAAATCCACGATGAACTTTGAGCAATATGGAACAGGATGAAATTTGAAGAATTAACCATTTGATATTATAAGTTTTTCTCCCTGCATTTGAGCAAAATCAACAATAATTTTTTAAGAATAAAATGACTTTAAGCAAAAAAATGTATACTATGAAGTACTGCAATTCATGTGGATGCATCCTAAAAGATAATTTAGTATGAATATACTATTTTATGTGAAAATAAAAATTTAGATAACTTTTAAATCATAATGGTGCGCTTATTTAAACAAAACACACTCGTGCGCCTATAACAATATAAAGCAACGGGACGTTTAATTACTAACCACACCAGTTCTCAAGATTTCAAATAAATAAAAAATAATTATATGATATCGATGCTCCAAAAATATTTAGCGCACCGGTGCTTGGTATAAACAAACACATTGCTACGCTATATTAATAAACACAGAGATGTTTCAAAAAACTTAAAAAAAAAACCGTGACTTTGTTTTTTTTACAATTGAAAAATGAGAAGGAATTTATTTTTCAAAAATATAATTTCATAAAGTCCTTTAAATACTAAGAAGATAATCATTGTTTCATTATTTTTCCAAAATCTACAGGGGAGAGATTTGCAAGAGAGACATAACGGGGAGCACTTTGAAGAAACATAATACTTTGGAACAACATAATTATTCAGAAGATTAGAATTTGAAGGGTATGGTGATTCACTCAATTTTTTTTTCATAAATTCCTTTAAATAATATTAAGTTATTCACTATTTCATTATTTTACCAAAATTTACAAGGGAGAGATTTGCAAGAGAGACATATTGGAGAGCATTGTGGAGCAGAAGAATACTTTGGAACAACATAATTATCCAGAAAATCAAAATTTGAAGGGTATGGTGATTCACTCAAAACACTTTTGGAGTAACAAAATTATTCATAAGATCATAATTTGAAGGGTTTTATGATTCACTCAAAACCATGCATAGTAAAAATTTTAAATTTTACTGTTGATTTTAATAATAATTTTTTTTTACAATTTGTATCCCTATTTAGATTTAATTAAAATTTAGAAAAAAATAAAAAAATTGTCATACTTACCTTAAACCCTTGCTTCTTCTTGCTTATGTGACTACAAAATTTCACCTTAGGGTTTAACTCCCTCTATCACTTCACAATTAGGGCTTTTCATTTTAAGCATTTTAGATTTAATGGGTTTTTGTTTCTATATATAAGGCGTTCGATATCTGATGCAAGGGGACCACTTATTGCATCAGATCCAAACCTTGTCAGCCATGTCACATTTTTTTTTAAACAATTTCTGGTTATTGGTGTGTCAATTTGACTATAGCACACTAGTGTGCTTACTGATAAAGTGCATCGAAAATGTTGTAACATAATTTTTCATCGGTGTGTAATTTTTTCAGTTATTTTTTTTCATTCATGGTATTCTTTTTGTTTTTCTTTTTTTACTCTAGGTGCGGTGTTGTTATCGATACATATCACACCATTGTAATTTAAAGTATTTTTGTTTAAACACTTTTTCCTATTGGTGTGATTCCTATATCGAACACACTAGTGCTTTCATATTATTAAAGTGCATTGGAAACAAGATTTGTTTTTAGTTGAAAATTATGTGATTTGTTTATAAAATGTATTTAATAGATTTTTTATTGAATGGTACAAGTTGTATATTGATAAAAACAATTGTGAGAATAGTCCAAATAACAAAAATTATGATCGACACAATGACAGCACATCAAAAAAAAAATACAAGTTTTTTGTAAATTCTATACAAAATTAATATGTTTGAACTATATGTAAGTTTAACTAATATGTATTGGTTAGTGTATGTCATGTAGAGCCACAAAATGGGGAAGCACGATAAAAAATTTTGTGATCTAAGTGAAGAAGAGCGTAAAATCTTGATGGAAAAATTACAAAAGGATGAATCATGTGAATGAAAAAATACTATTCAATATGAGTTTTTTTTTTTTAATTTTCATTAATAATATACTAAAGAATATTAGATAACATCTTTCAAACAATATATTAATTCACATATGTTTAATGTTCTACAAAATAGATAATATCACTGAGATAACAACAAAATACTGAAATATTTCTAGATAACAACGGAACAACAAATTATATGGAACCACAACACAAAAATTATACATTTATTGATAGGAAATAATGTTCACTTGCCTCTTTAAGGGGGAAACCTCCAACAGAGCAGAGCTCTATTACAATAATTTTCCAAGACAAAACTTCTCATACCCTCTACTCTTATTTATACTAAATGTGTCTATCCCAAAGAACAATCTAGAGGAAGATGCTTCTAGAAGCGGAAACTTCTATTAGGTCTTCTTACATTTGACTTATTCCTCATTATTGCTAAGACTTATTAATATTGACCTTTATTACATGGAAATATATTATTCTACCCACTTGAGGGGTTAGGTAGGTTAGGTGCCTAACATGGCCTCCCCCTTAAAATCAACCTTGTCCTCAAGGATTGAGATGAGGAAATTGTTGCAGAACGCTAGCTGGCTCCCAGGTGGCATCGGCTGGAGTTGTATATTTCCACTGAACTAATACTTACTTGATGGTGCGATGACGAAGACGTCGCTCACGCTGGTCCAAAATGGATTGTGGTTGCAACTAGATGGATCCTTCTTCATCCAACTCGGGAACGCTGGTTTGAGTTTGGCACTTAGTTCCAATCACCTTATTTAAGTAGGAGACATGAAAAACATGATGGAGCTTGAAAGAACTAGGAAAATCTAACTGACATGCCACCTGTCCCATGCACTTGAGAACTGTGTAAGGACCATAAAATGTGGGCGCTAGTTTCTGACAATGTTCAGCCTTAAATGAAGTTTGTTTATAAGGTTGTAGATGAAGAAATACCTGATCACCTTCAATAAACTAACGTTCTGAGAAACCTTGATCGACTTTTTGCTTCATGTGATTCTAATCCACGACCAAATTCTCTTTGAGGGTACGGAGAATAGCCTCTCGAACTGTAAGAATTTGGTCAACTTCCTGAACCTTTGAGACACCTGACATGTAGGAGATAACGAAAGGTGGTTGTTGTCCATATACTGCTTCAAAAGGAGTCATGCGAGTAGTTGTATGGTAAGAAGTGTTGTACCACCATTCAACTAATGGTAACCATTGAGCCCATTGATTTTTCATTTCAGAGGAAAAACACTTCAAATAAGTCTCCAAAAACTTGTTGACAACTTCAGTTTGACCATTATTCTGGGGATGATAGGAGGTGTTGAGATGCAATTGGGTTCCCTATAGCCTGAATATTTCTTGCCAAAAATTGTTGGTGAAAATGGGGTCTCGATAAAAAAACAATAGAGTGAGGCATGCCATGAATCTTGAAGACATGATCCATGAAAATTTGATCCACAATGGATGCAATATATGGATGTTGAAGAGCACAAAAATGAGCATACTTGTAAAGACGATCAACTACCACCATGATGACTGACTTATTTCCTGATTTAGGTAATCCCACAATGAAATCCATCGAGACGTCCCTCCAAATAGTGGGTGGAATCAAAAGTGGTTGGAGTGTGCCAGGGGATTTGATCGTTCCTCTCTAGTTACATTGACAAACATCACATTCTTCCACAAAAGTACAAACGTCCTTTTTCATACAATCCCAGAAAAAAGAATGTTTCACCCTGTTAAAGGTTTTGGTAAACCCTGAGTGGCCTGCTACAGGAGTAACATGAACCTCACAAAGCACCGTGGATTTAAGTTGTGATTTTTTACTTAAATACAAATGGCCTTTGTAGATAAGATCATCATTGTGCCAAGAGTACCCTGGGGACACTGGAGAATTTTCTTGCAACTGTTGGATCAGATGAAAATTTTTAGGATATTGTAGCCATTCCTGGTGAACAATTTGGAGCTCATCTGGGACAATGAAATATAGGGAGAAAAGGGACCCTTCATCTTCATATTTTCGAGAAAGAGCATCGAAAACCACATTTTATTTTCCTTTATTGTAAATGATCTCATAATCATATCCAAAGATCTTAGTTACCCATTTTTGTTGCTCTAGAGAGGAAGGTCGTTGCTCCAGAAAATACTTGAGGCTTTGATGATCTGTCTTAATTTGGAAGCGTTGTCACAGTAGATAAGGGTGCCAAATATCTACTGCATGCAAAATAGCCAACATTTCATTTTCATAGATTGATTGGCCCAAATGGAGGTCTGGAAATTGTTTGCTGGTAAAGGCCAAAGGTTTTCCCTCTTGCATAAGGACTGCTCCAATTCCTCTCCCAGAGGCATCACATTCTAGGACAAAGTTCTTTGTGAAATCAGTAAGGGTGGAGACTGGAGTAGTGCACATAGCTTCCTTCAATGCTTGAAAGACCTGATCAGCTACGGGAGTCCAAGTGAAATAATTATTTTTAAGTAGAGCAGTGAGAGGCACCACAATCTTTTCGTAATTCTGAACAAACTTTCTATAATACCCTGTTAAACCCAGAAAACTATGCAAGCTTTTGATAGTCTTGGGGCGAGGCCAATTTTGCATGGATTAAATCTTCTTAGGATCCACCCGGACACCAGCCTTGGCAACAATATGACCCAAGTACTCAACTTCTAAGGCGCCAAAGAAACATTTAGAGTGTTTGCAGAAAAGTTGATGCTGAGAGAATAGATGAGGAACTTGATCCACATGGGCAAGATGGGATTTCCAGGTTTTATTGTAGATGAGAATATCATCAAAGAAAACTAAGACAAAATGATGGAATACATGATTCATGAGGCTTTGGAAGGTGGAAGGGGCATTACACATGCCAAAGGGAATGACCAAGAACTTATAGTGACCCTCATGAGTTCGAAAATTAGTCTTGGGGATGTCAACGTATTGCATACGAATCTAGTGGTATCTACAACGCAGATCAAGTTTGGTGAAATAGTGAGCACCACTCAACTAATCCAAGAGATAATCAATGATAGGAATGAGAAACTTGTCTTTGATGGTTAGTTTATTGAGGGACCAAAAGTCAGGACACATGCGCCAAGTACCTTCTTTATTAAGTACTATGACCACATGAGAAGAATAAGGGTTGGTACTAGGACGAATAACACCTACTTGGAGAAATTCCTACATGATTTTCTCAATTTCATTCTTTTGGGAAAATGGATGACGATAAGGGAGAACATTGGGAGGAAAATTGCCAAGAACAAGGGGTATGGAATGATCATGAACACCACGAGAAGGCAGAAGTCCCCGAGGAGTGGAAAAAATAGCTTGATGTTTGGAGAGAATAGCTTGGAGGTCAGGATGCACATAGGGTGTCATGAATAGAATGGAGTTGAGAAATACTACTGGAGTGACCTTTCTTGAAGAGTTTTTCCATGCGATGGGAACTGATGATCTCATGACAACCAGTTGTGAGACCTTGGAAGTGATACCTTTGTCCCTCATGTTGGAATTGCATGGTTAATTCCTTAAAATCCATAATAATGGGACCCAAAGTGTGTAACCATTCAACACTTAGCACAATGTCACACCAACCCATTTAGATGGAAAACATATGAGATTTTAGGTGGTAATGTCCAATTTGAAGACGTACATTTTCACAATGCCCACCACATTTTATGGACCCACCATTGGCTATCATGATTTGAAAATTATTGATAGCATGAATATAGAAATTGGTTTCTTGTGCAATGCGACGATGAATAAAATTGTGGGTGGTAGGTGCTACCACTTTCATCCTCACTGTAATCATCTGAAGAAGAATCCAGAATAGAAACAAAAGAAGGCACAACTGCCAAAGATGGCTCGCATGCCGAAGAAGGCACACCCGCCGAATTAGGCTCGCAGGCCAAGAGATTTTCATCAAATTTAACATCTCTTCTAAGAATAATTTCATTACAATGTGGCTGAAGAAGTCTATAACCTTTGACATCTTCAG
>SNQJ01S0027486.1:136600-147346 GCA_010110895.2 Picea sitchensis | reverse complement strand
ACCCTTTGTTTGAAGACCTAGAAGATACACATCAATGGCAACATTATTTATATAACAAGCAATTATTTAAAAAACAAACATTGTAATATCATCAACATCTAACTTATTTAAGTGCAATAGTGTGTTACATACCACAAAAATGTGTTAGTCCCGGTGCATCATGAATTGTCCATGTGAGAATCCCATGGAATTGAAATCCTCTTTGACCTATTGGTATAGAGATGTCGTACTTAGTCATTCCTTCCCATAACTTTAACAACTCATCGACAAGAGGATCAATATATGCATTCATATATTTCACTTGGTACTTACCTAAATGGTTAAAAAATACACATAATTACTACACCTTGTATACATATATGAAATTGTGCAATGAATAAGACAAATGAAATGTTAAGTATTAAAAAAAAATATCGTAAATGACACTTGGTTCTAATACAACACATTGACCTACACATAAACATCCAAACATAAATGAATCTTCTAATAATCTCTTTGTTGCGATCCACCTGCTATTATGTTGTCAAAATTGAGGAACAAAATTGATAGAAGTGCAAGAAAGAGTTTGGGGAGAAAAATAAATCATGACATAAGAAGCATACAGGAAACTTTAATTCTCATTAAAAGTGATGATGTAAAGAAAATTAATTTGAAGACAACCGATCAAAGTTGGCAAGAAATTCCTTGGCATGGTAATGATAAACGGTACACTATGTTAGTGATAAAAAATAACTTGCTAATGATTTCCAAATCACATGATAAGACGAGCATTAAGAAGAAGAATCATTTTCAATTTCTTCAGATTTAAAGGCTTAGAGACAAGCTCTTAAAGATGGTATTTCAATGTCTAAATTGATTTTCTTCTTAAATTAAGCCTAAGTTTATTTTAGGGTTTTCGACGGCTAAGTGGAAAATTTGACAGTGTAGTGAGCCGTCGAAAGCTCCGACTTTTGGTGGATAAAGCGAAAAACGCAAGACCAATGAGACGCTGAATCTGCTGAAGCGTCTAGAATATAATTTTTTCTGCCCAGATCACGTTTTTCGAGTTCCAGAACATGTGGGAATGGTATCAAATTAAAGATAGTAATTATTAGAAGTTAAATCATCCTCCTCATTAAGTTTTGAAGACATATGGTGAAATAAGGAATCCAAATGGAATTTCTATTTTTGATAGAAATCGCTCAACTGTCAAACAAAGATCTCGAACGCCATGATCTTCACCTACAGACTGCCAAGATGGTATTTCAATGTATAAATCGTTTTTCTTCTTAAATTAAACCTAAGTTTATTTTAAGGTTTTTGGTGGCTAAGTGGAAAATTTGACAGTGTAGTGAGCCACTGAAAGCTCTGACGTTCGACGACTAAAGGGAAAAACACAAGACCAATGAGCTATCGAATGTGCTGAAGAGTCCAGAATTTATTTCTTTATTCCCAGATCACGTTTTTCGAGTTCTAGAACATGTGGGAATGGTATCAAATTAAATATAATAATGATCAGAAGTTAAATCCTCCTCCTCATTAAGTTTTGAAGACATATGGAGAAAGAAGGAAGCCAAATGACATTTCTATTTTTGACAGAAATCACCCAACTGTCAAGTAGAGATCTCGAAATCCATGATCTTCACCTCCAGACTGCCAAGTAATTCTAAGAGGGTAAATTCGACCTACAATGATCTTACTTGTCATATCCTTTTTTGATTATATTCATTTTTAGTTATTTTCAGATCCATTTTTATAGGATCTTGAAATTGTAATGTAAAGGAAATTGTGATTGTAGTTGAATCAGTAATTTTTTACTCTACCAAAAGTGGATAAACCATAAAATATTTCTAAGGAGTTAAAATAAACATAAAATCTGATTTAAGGAGTGAAAATAAACCATAAAATAGTTCAATACCACCAAATTACTAAATCACACAGAAAATTTTTAAGTACTGACATTCAAAATATCAGCTATGTAGAGTCTGAACAACTCAATGTTTCTCTTCTTGAAAGAGAATTGAAATCAAGATTTCATAAAAAATCAAAACACCATTGCATAAGAACACCCAAATGATTGTCACAACTGTAGAAAATGATTTTCGCAATTGTAGAAAATGGTTGACGCAACTATAGCAAATTTTTTGTAACTAAGATACATATAGGATTAATTTCGTTGGTCTTCCGACAAATTCGATCAAATTGATCAAACAATAAGTCAATGACTCTTGATTCTCACACGTGCCATAGTTGGTTGTTATAATCACTAAAGTTTGTTGCTATAGATACTGACTCGTGGTTGATCTCTATAGCGACAAACTTTAGTCGTTATAACGACCAACATTGAATGTTGGTCGCTATAGCGATGAACAGTTGGACCTCGAAAAAAAAAAGTAAATTTAGTCCAAAAAAAGCAAAAAAATTACGACGAAATTTTAAACTGTCATAATATTTCGTTGTAATTTCCACGCAATGTAGTAGTGTGTTGAAGCTCCTCTCAACCTCTTCTGTCCACTTGAAATATTTGTGTCTTTTCTTCACTGTATCAATCATTTGAGCACTAATCCCGCTAAATTTTTTGATGAACTTCTAATAGAAACTTGCTAATCCATGGAAGCTTCTTACCTCAAAGATATTCTTTTTTCACGACCATTCTCTGATCGCTTTCACCTTTTCAAGATCCATATTAAATTCATTTGAAGAAATCACAAAACCAAAATATATGAGTTATGTCTTCATGAAAGAGGACTTTTTCATATTAATCAACAACTTCTCTTTTTGCAACCTCCTCATCATCAATGTCAAATGTCTCAATTGCTCCTCCTTAGTCTTGATAAAAACCAATATATCATCCAAATATACAATCACGAACTTACCAATGAAATCGTTTAACACTTCATTCATCAGCCTCATAAAATTACTCAGGGCATTCATTAAGCCAAATGTCATAACAAGCCATTCATACAACCCTTCATTTGTCTTGAATGTTGTTTTCCACTCATCACCTTCTCTCATCCTTNTTCAAATCTATCTTTGAAAAATAGTTAGCCCCACTCAAGAAATCCATCAAGTCATCCATCGGCTTGGTAATGAAAATATGTATCTGATGGTCATCTTGTTTGTGGCCCTCGAGTCTATACACATTCTCCATCCTCCATCCTTATTTGGACTTAATACAGTTGGAACTGCACATGGACTCAAGCTTTCTCTAACCAATCCCTTGTTTAATAGATCTTGAACGTGTCTCTTCACCTCCTCATTCTCCTGAGGTGTCAACATGTACGCTTCTTTATTCAGCAGGCTTGCTCCTGGTATCAAGTCAATGTGATGGCTGATACTTATGATGGGTGGTAGTGAGTTTGGAAACTCATCCACTACAATGTCAGCAAAAATTTCTAATAGTTCTTGAACTTCCTCAGGTAAATATTCCATTGAAATAATGGTAAGGATAACCCTCGGCTTCCTTACTATTACAAACTGCATTTGTTCCTTATTTACTTCAATCAGGAGTTCCTTCCCACTCATTAGAAGTATGCTCGTGCTAGCTTCATCCTTCACCTTCTTTTCTTCAATTGGAAGCAACATGTGTGTCATCAGTTCCATGACACCCAACACTCGTAGAAGGGTCTACGTGGAGGACATGATAGGGTGATGTAAGAAATACATGAAATAAGCCACATGTAATGCACTGTACAAAACTACATATCAAAGTGATAAGTCAGCATGGTGTACAAATAAGAGATGGAAGTTATGATGATGTCAATATGAGGTAAACTCCCAAGTCAATGCCACATGTAGAAAAATGACTGATCCATGTGTCATCAAGTACAAATTCAATGATTCATTGAAAGTTTTTTTGAGACAACATCCCAACAGTTGATCTATCAGAGCCATGGCAAAGAGATCTTGATTCAGGTGGATATTGGAGGCCACCCACCTATTCCAATTGGCTCCTCTTGACATTTTTAAGTTCAACACGTTATTTTGTAATTCTTTCTAATTGTGGGTTCTACACTTCTAGGGTGGTCTAAAACCCTACACATTTTTCAGTATGATATTGGTGGATTCCCACCTAATCCAACTGGCTTATTTTGGAATTTTTCATGTCAATACATCTTTTTGTACTTCTAGGGTTGTTTTGGGGCCCTAAAAAATGTTTTTTTTTGGATTTCCACCGTCAAACTGTAGACGAAGTCAGATTTTGATGGAATAATGTGTATTTCTAGAACATACCTTCCCAACAGGCTATCATGTGCCTAAAAATAATATCGTATGCAAAATTTATGACCCTTGGAAGTTGAGGTACCGACTTACCCATCGGGGCCCACCTAACTTTTGGTGTTTCATATCCTAGGGTTAGGTTTTTGGATGTATAGGATTTTGGAATTCATGAGTAATGTTAAAAAATCCTTTGGTGCCTCATTGTAATCATTTTACTTAGATGGATGTGCATAGAAATCCACATCTCTTCTCAGAGATAGCTACCACCATTCGAGAAAGTTGTTTCTAGTTCTGCAATTTTACAGTTTCAACCTATTTTATTTATTCAATAGAAGTTATTGTTCATTGTATATATGTTGTTGTTCTTTGTATCTCCGTTTTATTGTATTTAGTATGTTATTCATTTTGTTTCTCTCATATATATGGATAAGTGGTATTAGATAAGTCTTCTCTTCATTTATTTTTCTTCGTGCATGTCCCCGACAAGAAATGGGTACAATAAGTTGGGACTTGAACCAATCAAGTCTTTGCAATATCGGCCACACCAATATTGACAAAAACCCTTGGGGGATGAGAATAAATATTATGGAGCAAGATATCCTTTTAAAATGTTGCTCAAGGAATCCCTTGCATGACAAAGGAATGAAATGATGGACAAATTTTCATAGATCCTTTGGCAGCTACCCATAGGAGATGCATCTTCATCAAGAGGCCATTCAACCCCCTTCAAGGTACAAGTAAACTTTGATATTTCATTATTTGAGGGACTAATAGATGCGAATGTTGTAGATAAATGGTTGAATCTTCTCGAAGGGTATTTTTCGGTCCATAATTTTTCCAACGGGGAAAAGATTACTTTTTCACTCCTCAAGGACATCCCCCATATTAAGGACTTGTGGGATAATTACTCTGAGAAAAGGGCCATAGAGGAATTTGCAATATTTGTGGTCGCCCCCACATGGGATTCCTTTATGGATTCTATTAAAGAATAGTACTACCCTATTGGAAACTATGAGGACCAGTACACAATATGGGCCACGTTGCATTAGGAAAGGGACCAAACAATACCATATTTCACCAATATTTTCCATACCGTGTGCACCAAATTGGGTATCAAAGACTCTGAATTACATATGGTGCTCAAATATCATGACTCTCTACATAGATGCATTAGAAAAAAATGGTTTTTCTAGACATCGCATCATTACGTGCGGCTTATAGATATGTTGTAAATATCGAGTAGAAATTTAAGCAGAGGAAAACTCCTCACAGCCGAAGTAGTTTAAAGGTGGCCCCAACCCAAAAAACAAGGGACAGAGAAAATTTGGTCGCTCTCAATACAACCGATCCAGGCCGCAACCCAAGAAGGGTAATGAGAAATTGAAGGACATGGGAAAATGGTGTGAATACCATAAAATCCCTTGGCATAACACTAAAGAATGTTGCTACAAGTAGTCACTAGTGGCCGACCTAAAATATTTCGAGTCAGAGGCAGATTCTGACTCTAAATCAAATCTAGAAAGTGGGAAGCGAATCATCGATGTCAAACCTAGTGCCAATATCTCTACCACCAAAGTACAACCAAGTGAACCAAAAGAACCCAAGGAAGGGGAACACTTATTTCACTCACATATGTGGGTAAAGGAGACTTCGCTGCATTTCATTTCTGATGCCAATCGTCAGAAGAACCTAATTTCAGTAGAGGTTGTCAAGCGACTGGATCTGCCGATAACACCACACCTGCAACCCTACACCATCGGATGGATTTTCCAATGTTGATATCTTCGCGTCAGCCAATAGTTTCATCTTCCCTACAATATCAAGCCCTTCAAAGATGAGGTATTGTGTGATATTTTTCCCCTGGAACTTTTTGATGTTCTTTTAGGCCAACCATATTTGTGGAAGTGACATGTTGTGTATGACTTTAGTCCCCACAATGTTATTATTACTTTGGGTAGACAATTATACATGATACCAAAGGTAGCACCACCTACTTCTATTTCTTTAATCTATGCTAAGAAATGTATTCAGGTCATTTCACATACCAAGAAGTTTGTATTATTTTTTATCTATGCTTGCGATAAGCAAAAGGTCACCACCACATCTGTGACCTCTACATAAAGCCTCTCTTTGCAACAGAATCAAGTGGATGGGATAATGGAAGTACATATACATATTCACCTCACCCACCCGGGTATTGATGCACCAACAATTCAATCATCCAATTGATCTAACCACCGGTGTCCCGCTACCTAATGGACTAGTCTATCATTGCTTGTTGATGGAAAATGATGAAATCAAGTTCCAGATCCAAGAGATTCTTCAAAAGGGGCACATATGACCCAAATCATCCCCTTGTTGAATCCCGATTGTGATGGTGTAGAAGAAATATGGGACTTGGTAGATTCTCATTGTTGCACTCACCACAATGCTCTATTCCTGTGGGAATGAGTCATTTGAGTGGCCCCAACTTTATCAATGTGACCCTGACTTCGCCACCACCTATAAGCTCTTGGGTACAGGAGAGAATGTCATCAATTTTCACATCTAGGATGGACTATCATGCTATCTAGGCGACCTCTATGTTCCCACAAGCGAGTGTGCCAATCTCATTTGGGAGGCTCACTACAATCAGATGGTAGGACATTTTGGCGTGGAGAAAACTATGGTCATTCTACAGAAACTTTTTTATTGGCCAAAATTTTGACAAGACATCAACAACTATATCATATCTTGCACTATCTATGCAATTTCAAAGCCATCCATCGAGAAACAAGACTTATACAATCCTCTTCCTAATATAGAGAGGCCTTGGGAATCCATCTCGATGGATTACATGTCTGTCCTTCCATCCACCAAGAACGTAAATGATTGTGTGTTTGTGGTGGTTGATTGGTTTTTGAAAATGGCCATTATCACAACCTATAAGAAGAGCATCAAAGTGGCATATACTACCAATCTCTTCTTTGAACGGGTGTGGGTCCATTTTTTCATACCACATACCATCACCTGAGATAGGGACAACAGGATCCTTAACACATTTTGGTCGAGTCTCTGGTCACTGTTGGACACCAAGCTCACTAAATCCACTTCTTTCCACCGCCAAACCAATGGCTAGACAAAGGTAGTCAATCAAATGAGTTTTCACATCCTGCACATGTAAAAATCTAATCATCCACATACATGGGATGAGATTCTTCCCTATGTTCAACACAACTAAAATAGGGCTCTCCATAGCTCCACCGACCATACCCATTTCAGGTAGGGATGTGATTCCAACCCTTAGGTACCATTGATATTGCACTACCTCTTGCCACAACACAGGGAGAATCTTACCATGTTCAGTTTGAGGCCGACAAAGACACCACATTCATTGAGATGATTAAACACATATGAAAACAGGTCCAAGAGATTTTGCAGAAATCCAATGCTAAGTACAAGAAACACCATGATCAACACTGGGTACTACACTAGTTTTAGGTGGGGGATAAGTTCTGGTTACATTTGTAGAAAGAGAACCTTACAGGTCCCCATCAGAATCTCCTCCCACTTAGCTATGGGCCTTATACTATCACCAAGGTTGTGGGTAGAAATGCTTTTGAGCTCAACACTCCACCCTTCCTTGGTTTGCACCTGGTGTTCAATGTGAACCTAATTCGGCCATATTTTACACCATTCTTGGACACCTCAGAGATCAAGAAAAAATTGATACCAACAAAGCTCAACCTTGATTGCATGGAACATTAATCCACTGATCAGATAATAGACACACGGGTCAAGGGCACTCGCCAATAGAGGATCCATATTTATCGGGTTTTCAAGGCATGGAAGCTCCTACACTAGGGAAAGTGGATCACTCAGTGGGGGAAGTCAACACAATGGAGACCATTGTTTCCTAATGGGGGAGGATTGATCCAGATGCATATTAGTGGCCATCCACCTATTCTAATTGGCTCCTCTTGAAATTTTTAATTTCAACACGTTCTTTTGTAATTATTTGTAATTGTGATTTCTACACTTCTGTGGCAGTATGAAGCCCTACAGAGTTTACAGGTGGACATTGGTGGCTGCACACCTAATCCAACTGGATTATTTTGAAATTTTTCATGTCAGTACATCTTTTTGTACTTCCAAGGATGTTTTGGGGCCCTAAATAGTGTGTTTTTGGCTTTCCATAGTCAATTTGTAGACGGAGTCAGCGTTTGATGACATAATATGTAGTTATCAAAAATGATCTTTCAACGGGATATCACGTGCCTAAAATGAAGGTCGTATGCAAAATTTACGACCCAAATAAGTTGAGGTACTAACTTATCGATCGACACCCACATAACTTTTGGCATTTCATCTCCTAGGGTTAGGTTTTAGATGTCCAGGGTTTTGTAATTCATGAGTAATGTTAAAAATGCCTCTGGAGACTCATTTTAATAATTTCTACTCAGAAGGATGCACGTAGGAGAGGAATCTCTTCTCAGACATAGCTACCACTATTCGAGCAAGTTGGTTCTAGTTTTGCAGTTTTACAGTTTCATCCTATTTTATTTATTCAATAGAAGTTATTGTTCATTGGATATTTGTTGTTGTTCTCCGTATCTATGTTTTATTATATTTATTCTTTTATTCCTTTTGTTCCGCTCATAAATCTAGATAATATATAGACTTTCCATCGGAGTGATATGGTTAGAGTGAAATAGTTCACCTTGTATTTACAATTCGAAGGAGGATCGAAGAATATTTCATTCTTGGCCTTGATTTGTGTGTTAAAAGATTAGGAGAACAGATGGTCTTCAAATACATTTGGAAGGAATCTACATGGAGAAAAAAGCAATGCCAAGTCATCACAATGATAGAAAAAAGAAATACGAAGGGATGCCAACATGGAAGGAGTCCACGTGGAGGACATGCCACTGCCATGTGTGAGACTTCGCACAGTGCAACATATATCAGAACAGTTCTATGAAATCAAACAAGTGTAAGGTAACAAAGAATATTCCTTCTTGATATTTGCAATCGATGTTCAAAATATTATGGAAGTTGTACAACTATTATGAGAAGGGTATCAAATAATATTCCCTTCATCAAGAAAAGTATTATCTCACAAAAATGAGCAATCTAGACCATTGGTAAGCATGTGAACAAGTTGCGATGATGACCATATATATTGAATGATCGATACTAGAGAGTATTTAGAATTTCAAAGTGTGAAAGGAGTCCATATCAAGATTGGATACCAAAGGGAATGATAGATGGTGGAAATTTGAAGGAATATTGATGGAAACAGATGGTGGATATGAAGTCTCTAATCAAATCAATGACAATCATTGATCAACAATCCAACGATCGAGGTAGTGTTTAGTGTTTTGGACTTCCGATGGTTCCAATAAACATGATCATATATCAATGATGGATATTGAATTGAAATACATATCCAACAATGGCTCAGTGATGAGGTCCAAAGTTTCTGATAGCCTAGTATTTTATATTGTAAGGATGTTACATAAGATGGTTGTGATCTAATCAAGAGACAATCGAACGATTGTTATGTGTCGAGATGGTGTTGAGTTTTTTAGCACCTTGGTGATCTATATAGCCTTCTCTGTTACCTGTAGTAAATTTGGTTCCATGCACACACTTCAGACACCCATCGTTCTGTAAGAAAATGAGAATGATTATCATTCCTGGTTGCAGACTTGGTTAGACTAACTTTGGGGAAAATATTACAAAAAATAGAAAATATCAGAGACAGCGAGTGTAAAAAAATGTGGATTTTACATTTATTACAATCATTACAATCTTATCAGAAAACGTGCCGAACGTCCACTCCCCTCATTATGGTAGAGGTCAACCTCAACCGTCAGCGTAGGTGAAAGTAATGAGTGTAGGTATTTTTGGTGAGAGGTAATAATTTCACTGTTGTCATCGATGGGGACCAATCATATACAATTTCTTTTCAAAAAGCATAGTAACGATAATCATTTAAACGATAGTCTTCTTTCATGGAAATTCAAATTAATCATACCTATACTCAGAAATGTTTTAAGGATAAATAAGACAAATAAATTAAATCTGTTCATTTAAAAATATTCCACATATCATAATGTTGTTACTTTTCCTGAGTTTGATAACTATAGATGAAATGATAGCCCCATTATTGAGTAAAGGAAATCTAGAGACACACAGAAACTTGGTGTTTTTTAGATAAACTTCCATACCATAGGTAGAGCCACTGCTTCCAGCACGCATCCATAGCCTCAACAAGGTTTCCTTTTAACCCATACATGAGCCTGTATACTTAATAAATATTTGAATCATATTTTCTCGAGAAGACCACTATCCTAGTTTGGTAGCTAGATGATGATAATGCCACTCACTAGATTGTAACTTAAGTGAACAAGTCGGCTCGTGATGAGACCTCTTGTCCTTTGACACAAAGTGTCAAAAGGCCATTGCCCTGTTGTGGTAGCCATAGTGGGAATGTCACTTAGGTTATTATCTTATGATCAAGGTAGGTTGGCTTGTGATGAGACCCCCTATTCTTTGTGGGAG
>SNQJ01S0027486.1:121597-136448 GCA_010110895.2 Picea sitchensis | reverse complement strand
CTCCTTAAGAGTAAGGGATGGCGTAAAGAAGTGTAAGGATTCCAAGTAAAAGTGTGCTTAATACTCCTTATTATAATATGAGGCAAATTATCATTCAATTATATTTGTATGTATATAGGGGAAGGAAACGAATTATGGTGGTTATAGGTTATGAACAAGATTTAAAATATTTCGAAGAGATTAATCCCCAAAAAAACAATTTGATAAGTTATGAGAGATAGTCCACAAAATAATGACAGATCGTTACCATGATAAATATAAGTAATGCTAGTGAAAATTATTTGATGAAAGGCGTACCCCAAAGGAATGGCTAGCGTTTGAACAACAATGACATAAAGGAACGGAAATAAGGAAGAACGCAGAAGGAGCAGTAGTTGTTCCTTTTAAAGGAACAACAAGTTGTGAGAAGGAACAACAATCGCAAGAAGGAACAATAGTCGCGAGAAGTAACAATAGTTGTTCCTTTCAGTTGAACAACAATCACGCGAAGGAACAACAGTTGTTCCTTTTAGATGAACATCAATCACGCAAAGGAACAACAATTGTTCCTTTCAAATGAACAACAATCACGCGAAGGAACAACAGTTGTTCCTTTCAAAATAAATGACATTTGTTAATTTTTAACCATCTCAATGGATAATTTTTGGAAACTTCCCCATGGAAATATTTTTTCTATTTTTGAATCTAATGTTGATTAGTCATCAACTAAATTCATTCAATTATTATGGGTCAGTTTATTTCAGAGGCGAGTATGGGATCGTTTGTTGATGTCATGAGTTCATTATGGTTTCCCTATTACTGTTGTGGAGAATGACATATTCATTTTTCAGTGAAAGATTGGGTCCGCATGATAGGATAACGCAAGAGTATGGAACATAAAAGAGTGCTAATTGTGTTGATTACAATTATCCTCCCTATTTCTCAAAAAAATGAAAAGAAAATGAAAAACTAATACTTAATGAAAACTATATGCAATATGTACAGTGTCAACAAAATTCATCATTTATGGAGTTGGGGTGGCTAGGTTACCTTCCCAGCCAGCCAAAATTTGAATGGTAAGATCCTCACTTACTTCTTGGTAGAAAGATTCTTTTGAAGGCGGATGATGGTAAAGTCGTAGTCGATGCCCATTAACAAAAAATGGGGATCCAGGCCCATCGATGGTGCTTAAAGTGATCGTGCCATTATCATGGACTTCATCAATTTCATATGGTCCCAGCCACCGTGTCTATAATTTTCCTAGAAAATCATGAAATCTGGAGTCATAGAGAAGTGCCTAGTCACCCTTCTTGAATGATTTCTTCTTGATATGCTTGTTGTGCCAGGTTGCTCTCTATTGCTGAATAACAGTTGTGCTCTCCACAGGAGATAGGCGTGCTTCATCTAATTCGTTGAGTTGAAGAAGGCACTGTTTATGTGCCACTGTTAGATCCAGTCCAATTTCTTGGGTCATCCTTAAGGTCTTAATCTCAAATTCGATTGGGAAGATGGGTTCTTTACCATAGACCAGGTGATAAGGAGAGTATCCAGTGGTGTTACATTATGTTTTACGATAATTTCATAAGGCAATTGGAAGCTCAGTAGCCCAATATTGTTGGTTTGTTGAGACAGTCTTTGTCAGGATTGCCTCCAGGACCTTATTTGTGCTTTCTACTTGCCCGTTTTCCTGTGGGTGATATGGGGAAGTAACTCTATGCTTAATATGATAATTTTCCAGGGTGGTGGTGCTTCTATGAGCTGTAAATTGTGACCCCCCATCAATGATTACTTCCCTGGGTAGTCCATAGCATACAAATAATTTGATGACTACCTCTTCTATTGAATTTGGTAGGGATGTTTCCTCTACCCATTTAGTCATGTAGTTTGTAGCCACTAGAATATAGGCCATCTGATTTTACTTTGGATTGAAGGGGCCAACGAAGTCTAGTGCCCATATTTCAAATGGTTCTGCGACTATTTGTGCTTTCAAGGGAATTTCATTAGTCTGACCTGGTTTTCCCATCTGTTGGCAGTTGTCGCAAGTCTGGACATATTTCTTCCCATCTTTGAATATTGAGGGCCAATAGTAACCCATCTATAAAATTTTATGTATAGTCCTACAGTCTGAAAAATGCCCACCACAGGGTTCGTCATGTCCTGCCTTTAGTATGTCGTATATTTCGTCACCTCGTATGCATCTCCAGATTTGGAGATCAGCTTCTGTGTGGAAGAGATATCTGTTGATCCAAATGAATCATGCACTACGCTGGACAAACAGTTTTCTTTCCCTTGATAATAGATGTGTCAATAATATTCTCGCTACAAGATAATTTTCCACATTAGCATACCAAGGTGGCTTTGTGGTAATGACAAACAGATGGTCATCTGGAAATTGATCTTCAACTGTTAAGGAGTCATCTGTTTTGGGTATGCGGGATAGGAAGTCTGTGACAAGATTTTCTCTCCCGGGTCGATCTTTGATGGTTATGTCAAATTCCTGCAAGAGTAATAACCACCGAGTGACCCATCCATTAGTGATTGGTTTATTAGCTAGATATCTAATAGCAGAATGATCAGTATACAGAATAACGGGATAGCCTGTTATATAATGACGAAATTTATTGATGGCGTGTATAACATCTAATTTTTATTTTTTTGTTACTGTATAATTAAGTTCAGCTGGAGTAATATTCTTGCTAATGAAATAAATACTGTAATATTTCTTGTATTCTTCTTGTCCAAGGACAACGCCTATGGAAATATCTGATGCATCGGTGGAGATGTGAAATGGTATTTTCCAATTTGGTCCCCTCAACATCGGTGTTGTCAATATCAGCTTCTTGAGTCCTGCAAATGCCACATCACACTTCTCAGACCACTGAAACTCCACATTACCAATCAAAGCATGTAAAGGTGCAACGATTCTTGCAAAATTTTCCATAAATCTACGATAGTATCCAGAAGCACCAAGGAAACTACGTACCTCTGTTTGTGTGTGTGGTGTAGGTAGATTAAGGATTACATCTATTTTTGCTGGATCTACTCTAATTTCGTCTTTAGAAATATAATGCCCTAGTACCACACCTTCTGTCATCATCATGTGACATTTTTCATGGCTTAAACATAACCTGGTAGGAATGCACCATTCCAGTACCTTGTTCATATTATTCAGTGCTTGGTCGAAGTCGTCACCATAAGGATTGAAGTCATCCATGTAGACTTCAAGCCCTTCACTGATCAGGTTGTTGAATATGCTCAGGATGGCCCTTTGGAATGTGGTTGGAGTGTTACATAGTCCAAATGGAAATACTTTGTATGCAAAGGTACCCTAGGGGTAGGTGAATGTAGTTTTATCTTGATCTTTTGGAGCGATCTGGATCTGATTGTAGCCACTAAAATAGTCTAGGAAAGAAAAAAAATTATTTCCTGCTAGAGTATCCAGGACCTGATCGATGGAAGGTAAGCAAAAATGATCCTTTTGAGTGGATTTGTTAAGCTCCCTGTAGTCAACACAGATTCGCCATTTCCCATTTTTCTTTGGGACGATCACTAATGGGGAAACCCACCGACTATCTGAGATAGGGTATATAAAATCTACATCCAACAGATTTTGTAATTCTTCCTTAACAATATCCTTGAGATGGGGATTCAGTCTTCTTTGCGGCTGTCAGATAGGTTGAGCATCTTTCTCAATATAAATGTGATGTGTGTAGAGTTGCGGATCAATACCTTTCATATCAGGATACTCCCATGCAAAATCTTGCTGGTATTTGGAGAGGACTTGAATTAGATTTTGTTGTTGTTGTTCTTCTAAATTGGCATTGATGTTCAGAGACCTCCCTAGTGCAATATCGATGGATTTTCTATTATGAACAACTGTAGTTGGAATTTTTTGTTCCATTAAATATTCCAGTGGGTCTCCCTATGCTTCACAGTCTAGAACAACTTGGAGCATATGGCAGGTTGGGTTACTCATGGTGGCTAGGCTATTAATAAACCCACTGATTACGTCATCCTCTAGTTGGTTTTTAAGTTTGAGGGCTTCGTCTAGGGTGAAAGGGGCTCGTAAATCCTTTTCTAGATATCGTTGTGGTGGCAATTGTGGATATACGAAAGTTGGGCTTGGCTTGGCAGGAGGATATAAGATGATATTATTTATGACACCTCCTCTATAAATTGTCATATTACCCATTCGACATCCTATGTACGCATCTGTTGTTGCGAGCCATGGTCTTCCTAGTATCAATGGATGCCCTTCAAGTCCACTTCTTGGGTTGATGATGAGAAAATTCGTCGGATACTCCCAAGAGTCGATGAACATGGCTATATCATGTAATGTGCCAACTAGTCGAACCATCGATCGATCTGCCAATTGTAACATAATTGGGGTGGGTTTGAAGGAGTCAAAACCCAGGGTATTACAAGTTTCCATAGTCAGGATGTTGATGGCCGCTCCCAAATCAACTAGTGTATTTGGAAAAGAACAGCCCTGGATCTGAACTGTTACTATGGGATTCCCTGGATATGCATATTTGATTGGTTCTTGTCTACCAAGAATTGGATCAAACAAGGCTCGTACTATGTGAACTACCGATGATGAATTTTTAATCTTTGTAACAGGCTTCCTTCCACATAGTTCCTTGATTGTTTTCGCCTAAATTGGAATATCTTGTAGAGCCTGCAGGAGTGGAATATTGACATATAGATTATTGAGTTCCCCTACAATGTCAAAGTTGGGATATTCGGCAGGTTTTTCTATCATCAATCTTTTAGGGAACAGAGGGGAAGGAGTTGCATCCTTATCATGATCCTGTGATTTGACTATGTTCCCCCCCTGCTCAATTTCTTCTGTTATTACCACAGTCGAGGGTGTTATTGCTGGTTGTTTTTCATTCTCCTGCTCTTGAGAAACGTTATTTTCATCAGGAGAGATTATACACCCTGATCTCAACCAGAGTTCATTGCACCCTACCGAGTTGGTTTCCCCTTCCTCGTTCTCCATAATCTAGATGAGCAGAGTCGGTCTATTATTAGGGTTTGGGTGAGGTTGGGCTGGTAATTGGGGGTGCAATTGAGATTAAGGGTTTTGGGGAAGTTGGAGTGGAGCTTGCAACATGGGTTGGGTTTGAGGGGCCATCCCCATGGGGCACTGCCAATTCTAGTTCCAATTTGGGTGTTGGGCAGTCGTATTAGGCCACTGCAAAGGACAGGGGTTATTTGTATTTTTCCAAGGTGAGGTGGGATATTGTGAGTTAGGCCAGGTAGAGTTTGCAGTTGGTTGATTCTTCTAGATAAGATTGTAGCGGATTGGTTTGGCCAAGTGGGATTTGCAGGTGGGTATTAGTGGGGCTGTCAGTTCTAATTATTAAACTGTTGGCCCTGCCATGCGCTACCAAAATTTTTTTGTTGATTATACTTTGCGGGAAATAGAGATGAAGGGTATTGTAGTGTATTTGGAGGTCGGTTCTATCGTTGACGACGTTGAGCCATCAGATATAATGGCTCTATTTCTTCTTCCTCTTCTCTAAAGACATCTTTTAGTCTAGGGAGCGATGGGCATTGTTCTATGTCGTGATCCTTGGCAAAGATAGTGCAAACTCGAACCACATCGAAAGGGAAATCCCTTAGACCATGTTTTCTTCTACATCTGTGGGAAAATATGGACAAATTCTGTTCTGCTTCTGTTTTTTTTTGTTTGGCCTGCAATACATCCAATTGTGTAGTTAGAGTGCTCAGAATATCTGTTTTGAAATTTTCTAAGAGATTTCCAACTTCATCTTGCGTAACACCCCCATTGGTAGTATTGCTACTTCTAGTGAGGGAAGTCTGCATTCCTGATCTGGTCTGTGTGCTTCCTCATGAGCACCTGATACACAATTGAATGATGTTATCATAAGTGTCTTGATAAATGTCACCCTTTCCTATTAGATTCAATGTTTCTATCCATTCATATTCCATACCCTTAATCAGAGTTTCCTTAAGTACTTCACCTGGTAATGTACAATAGGGTGATATTTGTAAATTACACTGAAATCTCTCAACATATTATTCTAATTATTCATTTTCTTTTGCAGTCATTTGAAAGATTTCATCTTTCAGGTCTCTGGTTCTACAATAATCCTGATATTTTTTCAAGAAGTCTTGTTTCATCTCATCCCATGAGTTTATAGTTCTGCCCCCTAATCCCATAAACCAACATAGAGCTGCTTCTTTCAAGGTGGAGGGGAACAATTTTAATTTTTGGGGTTCAAAGGTATAATCATACCCTTTACATAGGACATCAAATTCAAATAAGAATGCATCTAGGTCTTCTGAGATCAATCCATGGAAGGTTGGCAGGTTTTGTAGGGGGATTGCCTTCATGGGGGCATTGACAATTGGATCAACTATCGGATATTCCAATGTGGAATTCTGGGGACGTTATTGATTTGGTTGTGCTANTGCATCTAGGTCTTCTGAGATCAATCCATGGAAGGTTGGCAGGTTTTGTAGGGGGATTGCCTTCATGGGGGCATTGACAATTGGATCAACTATCGGATATTCCAATGTGGAATTCTGGGGACGTTATTGATTTGGTTGTGCTATTTGATCGAAAATGTGCCATAAATATTCAAGGATTTATTGATCTAGGTATTTTATTCGAGGTGTTTGATTATTTGATCCTCTAGGGGATTTGATTGCACTCCCTCTATCTGGTATTTCAGGTATACCTTCTTCTTTCGTAGGAGATTCAGGATCAGGGGGTGGTGATGGATATTCCTTGGAAACCCCGCTGGTTTCTCCTTCTCCTTCCTCCAGATTACAAGAATTTCCCTCTTCTAAAGGGTTAGAGGTGGAAGATCTGTGCTCTGAAATATTTTCTCAGTCCCTTTAGTTTTGCTGTGAATCTTAGTGTGGGCTGCAGTTGGTGAGACTGTTACCTAAGGGATTCAGGTAGATCCTTTCCTAGGTCCAACCGAAGCTTGAGATTCATCTTTTCAGATGATGTTGTCTATGAAAGTGCTTCTCCCAGGGAGAACCAGGCCCTGGGCTTTGGTAATTTTTGGTGGGGGTTTTGGTTTTTCAAGATCTTTCTTCTTAGTCATACACACTTCACGCAAAAATAAATTCAAGAAAGAAAACACCTATGCAACCTCTTAATGTGTCAAATGGAGGTAGGAATTGGCATAAGCATCTTACTTATTGCCTGCATAGGTTCTTACCTTCTGTCTTCAACACCTTATCCTCCATAGGCACAATCTATGCTACTTTTGACATTCTCCCCGGCAACAACACCAAAATGTTGGTGTCTAAATATGTCCTAGAAACAACCTTAGTTTAACATTAATTTATCAACCTGAGGATTCATCTTTTATCTCAAGAACATCAGCAAAGTCTATGCAGATAGCTTGTAGAGGATAAAATCATGTATCTAAAGTAAACCTGAGTTTATCCACAATCAAGTTCCTCGAATGCTCATTTAAAGATTCTAAGATTAAAATCTTACTTAACAAAATTGAAATCTAATTGCTAACATGTTGTAAATGAAAAGGAACTAGCTAACCTGCTAAATTCATTTAACTGAAAAGAAATGATTGAATTTGAGTAAAGACTTGCATAATTAACTATTAACTAGGAATCAAATTGCTGGAAAGGAAATAGAAAATTATTCTAATGGAAAGAAACTGCAATTGTAATCTAATCATAAGGAACAACAAATTGAACATAAAGGAACAACAATTGTAACTTTAACTAAAAGTAACGACAATTGTAACTTTAACTAAAAGGAACGTCAATTGTAACCTATTCTAAAGGAGCAACAAATGCGAATCTTAAGTAAAAGGAACAACACGTATGAAAACATGAGGAACTATCAAGAAGAAAACTACAGTAATGGAAATTGGAATCAGTAATCATTAACACTCAAGAGAAATATCTACCTTCTGTATGCAAACCATATGAAATCATTAACACACTTATGCATTCATCCTAACTATTGTGAAAGAGAATTGAATCGTAAAAAAAAATCAAACTGATACAATTATAGCTGAAACAATAGCTTCTTTAGACTGGGCCCTTGGTCCTTAGAAACACTGCTACTATAAACTCAGTATATACAAATGGTGAAAATGATCAAATATTTTACTAACTTCATAGCTGGTACATCATTCACAAAAATGGTTTGTGCAGAGTAACTATGAGTCTGAATACTTGAACGCAATTCTTAGATTGTCTTTCAGGATCTATTACCCTCTATATATATAATAATTTGAGTAAATCAATCCATCCCGAGGATCGGAAGATCCTCAAGATTGCTTTACTATTATAAAGTTACAATATAGAAAACTGAATCATCTTTAAAACAGTTTTTGCGCCAAAAGTCCTTAAACTCCAATGGCTCACGCATCTTGAAGATTTCCTTTGTTATTTCGGTTTTGACAATATTTAACCAATCCTGTAACAAAATCAAACAATTCCAACCGTATTTTAGAATCTATTCAATGTGACTTCAATAATATCACTGGAAGGCATATTAATAATTTTCTATCCTATTTATCCCTAATTAACAGAAAAGTCACTCATGATTGTATCACTAACTATGGGAATAAGGAGGATATTTGTACCTTTTTCATAACCAAACAATAAGCACTAGAGGATGCCATGTGTCACCTAATTTTGGTATTTTCTGGTCAGTCTGTGGACCAATGGAAAGGTGCCACGTGGTAGTCCGTACATCCACATGGAAATCCGTACATCCACCTAATAGGTGACATGGCAATCTGAGGAGGTGGAAAACACATGGCAAGGTGATGTCAACACCACATGGGCAGTCGACTGTGTATTGAGAAACCAAAAGGGAGGTGCCACGTGGACTAATAAGGAGGTGCCACATGGAACCCACAATTTTCCCAATGAGGGATGGGTCTGAATAAACCAAAATAAAAAAAAAGGTTTGGCCATCGGATCAGTCAACGACCAAAATCAACACAACAAACATATATGTATAGGTTGGAGCCAATGATAGGTACCGACTAGCTGATGCCTTTTCTAGTGGTAGGTCTGGAAGACCCCCACCAAACTAAATGGCCAAACAACATCACACCAAAAAGGGGTCGGTAGGATTTGAACCCTGAACCTCCAGGAACCAATGCCCTAATTAAACCTCCGCCAACCGTTTGGCCCAAACGGTCACATCGTTCAATCCATCGATTTTTTTATTTAAAAATTGAAATTTCCCAATGCATGGGGAAAAAGTGCATACACCAGTCCATACTAGGCATGGATTTCAATGCAGGAATACTGTCATTAATACATGGTGTAGGCACAAAAACTGAGACAATATTTCTCTTAGGCCTAGGAGTGCCAGAGTCATATCGAGGCATGGAGACAATTATTTCTGGGTAACTCGACGCCATGAATTCAATGGTGTTTTTTGTTTTCTTATCTGAGCAAATATTATGCAACTTAACTCCTGCATGAGGTATGCTTATGTATTTTTCCAAATTCTTTTGTTGAGTTAATAAAAAAACCTACCCATTTGAGAGCACGACCTAGAGATGTAGTACATTAGGGACGAACTCCATTATCAAGTTTTTGTGTTCAGATCTAATGCATGTGTCTCTTCATTATTGATTTTTTCCTTCTTTATGGTGCACCTCATTTTATCCTCATTTAATACAATTCTTTAATAAGTCACATCGATGAAAATATCTCGGATCACCTAGGTAATAGTGGGTGGCTTGCTTGATAATTTCCTCTAGGATATCTTTTTCATGGTTAGGCATTTTCCATCTACAAAGATTTTGAGTGGTAATAAGGCCCATAGAAACAATAAGAGAAATGGAAAAAAAACCATATATGTATTTCTTTTGGGATGTCATGTTCAATATGTGGTTCAAGTATAGACCATTTGATCTTTATATTCCTTATGTTTCAAGATAAAATATTGAGTGATCCCCTTTTCCATAGTTAAAGTGATTTATCACTGCAATGATGTTCTTGAGGATCCCATGTTAAATTTATCTAGGCTTTATGTTTTTTTTTCTTTAGCTAGGACCCATTAAACTTCTCGATAACTGATCTATGTATGAACATACATTCTTTTCTAACAAGATACTAATATGACTATTAGACATTTACTTCCTTATTTTATTTGATAAACATGTTGTAGGGCCATTCCTACTTGGTTTTAATTGGTTGTATTAGTTATTACCTTCCTTTTTTTAAGCAAGAATGTATTTTATTCATTGCTATAAAATTTCCAAGGAAAACATACATTGTCTTTTGACACATGGGCTTCCATGAAAGGAAACCAACCTATATCAACAATATTTTAGTGTTTAGATTGATCCTTAGGGTCAAAAAATAATTGAGCAGTTTTTTAGAGATTATAATTTCACCAAGAACCAAAATTAGCCTAAAAATATCAGTCCTACAAAGAGCCAGAGCAGTAAAATTGAAGACAAAACTAGCTAGATAGATATAGCCACTATGAAACATTAGGAAAAAATTGTCCATTATGGGGAAAATGTTGGCTACTCATCGATAGAGGGATAGGGAAATTCAATTGAAGAGCATTTTGGGATGACACTTCCAATATAGGCCGGTGGAGAGCCATGCTGGCATTCATAACTACTAACAAAGAGATGCACCATTCCAATTGCTCCTTCTGAAAGTTTAAATCTTCCACCTCGCTATGAAACTATAAAATTATTTGCATGATCTCTTATTTTGGAAAAGAGTTACACAAAGGAGAATGATCAATCTATGTATACTCAAAACTGACAGGAGAGGAGCTTGAGGGAGAGAATTTAGCATGTGAGTTGAATAAAACAATTTGAGAGACATAGTATTCTTCGATTTGCATGTGTAGAACAAGGGAACGTCCATTCCCATCACCCATGTCCTCAAATTACACCTCGAAACACTTTATATAACATTCCCAAATAATTGTTTCCTCCTACATATTCATCTCCCTTTGAACATATGCATTATGGGTAGAGGAAGCGACGAACCCTCTCTCTAGTGAGACCATCAATTTTTCACCCTTTCCTTCCATCCTCTGACATGAATTATGAACTCGACGCAATCTTCCTCTTTCTCTAAGATGCAACATTAAGCTAGATAGAAACGTTGACTACATCTGTGAAGATGAACAAAAATTTTCCAGTCCAAAAAATATGAGCACAAGAGAGGGTACTTATTAGGGACAACTGAGCATGTAGAGATCCTCCTCCTTCCTTCACTGAGGACATTTCCATATAATGCAGTAGATGGTGTAGGGTAATTGTTGTAATCACTTGAATTCAGGTGTAGTAATTTATCGTTGTATCAATTATACTAGGGACCATATACCTTCATCTTTTCTCGTGGTATGAATGAATTTCGTTAGTGTCCAAGGTGAGATATATCCTAGATCAAGCTTCCCCTTAAATACTTTCACCTCAAGGTGGCTAAGCCACACCTCTCTAGGTACATATCGATGCATTCATGTTGATACCCCATTTGGGGTGCATTAGTTAGCACCTTGAACATAATTGTAGCTTAAGATAAATTGTAGGAGAGGTATCTTAGGCTCTCCTTTGCACTCACAAAGATGAGGAGACTAGGGTTTTGAGTAGTGATGTTTGTTTTGAAATATTGGATGCCTTGGATATTTCATTGAACTTAAAATTTCACACCTCCAATCATAGAAAAATGTATTTAAATAGATTTTGATTATGCATTTAACTATGGTTGGTACTCCAGCGGAGGTAGGTGCGGGAGGGGTTTTGTTCATCCCTAGAGGACAAAGGATGATGACTTACTCATGGAATCTAGGAAATACCACAAACAATGCAGCAGAGGCCTATGTACTCCTCAAAGGGACCCAAATAATGAAGGATCGTCAAATAAACAAGCTAATCATAATAGGGGATTCAAAAATGATCATCAGGTACTTCATCAAAAGCACAAACCCAAATAACTCAACTCTCAAAAGAATCATCGAAAGAACCAGGGACACAATCGCGAGCATGTGCCCCTTATTTTATCACGTCTGATGAGCCAACAACTAGAGAGTAGATGAATAGGCTAACAAAGCCATAGGTAAAAGCACAGGCCACTTGGAATTTTTGGGTAGGTCTGCATTTCTAGCCCCCCCCAACCTCTCCAATGCCCCTACTCATACTCATCAACGTTCCACCTAGAATCCAAGCACACATGGCTCTCCAACGCATCAGCAGGTCAGGACAAACTCTCGACAAACCCGAGGGATCAATGTACTTCGCCAAATCCATAATTATGAGAAGTAGTACGTCATAGCAAGAAAATTGAGATCTGTAGCATAGAAAAAGGTTTTCTCACCATGGGATCCTACACATGGGGTCACTCCCACCTCACTCTGCTTCCTATCAGCTTACCCTTCCATTAATGGCACTCATGCTAATGGAATGGAAAACGATTGATGTAAGGATCCAAAGCATGCGAAAGATGGAAAATAAGTACACCTCATCCCAGAGGTGTCATATAGCATGCTCAATAATGGACGTCAAATGGAGATTACAAGGAGGACGGATCTTGATTCAATGTTTATACACCCACAGGAAGGTAAGGGAATTAAACAAAATTACAGGAGATAGAAAGAACCCCAGACTCCCAAGCCAGTGTCCAAACCACATAAATCACAGGAAAGAATCAGAAAAAGTGGAGGCCACAATTCAAGAATGCGATGATATAATTGGAAGGTCAAAAGATAATAATAGGCATAGCCAGAGAAGAGGAATTAAATAGAGCGATAGGAAAAGGATCCAATTGGTATTGGATTCTCTGAGCAACATACCAGATAGAAGACAAGCAACCCCATAAAGCATGTCCAGATCCCAACATCAATCACAAGGCCTTCACCTAGGAAACAACAGTGGAAGTGAAAGAGTCGTTTACACCAAAAATCTCAGAAAAATCATGTCATTCAGTGGAATCACCAGAATGGAACAATGCCCAGGACAGGATGATAGAGAGGAGGAAATGGTGGACGACAATTTCATCACCACCCAACATATGGCCATGATACTAGATTCGCACAGCTCCACCCTAAGCTTCACTATGGAAATCTTGTCTCAACATTGAACCCTGATCATCCATCTCCAAGACGAGGTCGATTTCTTGAGAAGACAAGGGGAAAGACTTGAGGAATTGAATGAAACAAGAACCCAGGAGATAGCAGGTCAAAGGCAAAGTGAAGAATGCAGGAGCAGAGATGCCCGATTCTGTCAGACCTAAACTTTGCCTTGGAAATTCCTCCAGATGAAGCTCTAGCTCTAGATCCAAAAGAAAATAAACAGTAAGATTGGCCAACAGTAAAAAATTTTGCAATTATGGCGCTGTCTAAATAAACTCATGTTGTAAGCAATGGCTAGACTAGTTAGTTTTATTTAAATATCAACAAGAGTTTTTGGATCAGGCCCATGTAGTAAGCATGCTAAAATACTAGTTGTTAGCTCATTGATCCAACACCCCTCTTTGTAATTAGCGACTCCAGTCATGCCCTTTTATATATAAATATAATATTTCAGTTTTTGTAAAAACAAACTATGGTTGGTACTCTTGAATTTACATAGTAGAATAGTTGTAAACCTAGCTCAAAGGCCATGAATATCATGACTATTTTAATGATGAAAACTAACCCCTCTTCATTCTAGATTAGAACCCTTGACAAAACCTCAAATTTTTGCCAATTTGTTACTTTTCAACACATTAGTCCTAAGGAATTGATCATGTTTGTTAATGGATCTATAGTAAAGAAAATGACCCATGAATAGTGTTAGTTTTTATAGGAACACATATTTGTATTATATTTCTACAATAGAAACAACTTGTAAGGGGGAATTTATGAATAATGTTAGGTAGATAAAGAGGTAGTGGAGGGATCAGAGGGCCCATAGTGATAATATTAGAGGTGATTCAATGTAAGGTGGACTAGTTCCACTATAGTATTAAATAAGGCCCACTAGAGTATTTAGATATAATAAATGAAGATGACTTGTTAGAAGGTTTTTCTTCTAAAGTTGAATCAGAATCAGAGTCTACTTTACTTCAATACATTGCTTACACTTATTTATATAACATTCTTTATATCCTAGGAACCTTCTATAAAACCTTCTCACATTTATTATATCTAACTACCATAGTGGGAATTATTTAATATAGTGGACCTAGTCCACCTTACATTGATTGACTTCCACTAATAATACATAGCCACATTCCCATTGGGTACCTCCCTAGGTATACTACATTCCATACCCCTTCACATATTCTGTCCTCAAAACATGAGAAGAAACCATACAATATGACCGGATGATCAATGTAGCTAACTGGTACCATGTATGACCATCCATCCATCCTAATGGAAGATGAACATGATGTCCAACTACTGCCTTTCCACCTTGATCTTGATCCGCATTGTGCTCGTGTTTCCATGGAATTGTTTCACTAGTCAGATGTCTTCCTACAGTGTCGATAGTCCTCCATACATTTCTTGATTGGTTTCCTTTCTGGTGCCCTGTTGGTGCATAAATGTGTTGATTCTCACGCCCTTTCCTTGATGATTGTTGCTTCTCTATATGATGTGGATGGAAATATACAAAAACTATAGGAATCGATTATTTTTTCTTCAAATATGCCACATGATGTTTCGTTGAATCAATGATCTCCTTGGCTTCATTATTGTGTCCTTCTTCTTGCTTTACTTCATCTCCTTTAGTAGAATCTACCTCTGATTCAACTTCATACTCTATAATAATTTTTTTGCTTCCCACTGTGGGCCCTTCTATCTTACTAAGAGACACATCCTTCAATGTGATTTTATTTTTATTGTACCATAACTTCAAAAACATCTTTTGCACATTAATATTAA
>SNQJ01S0027486.1:49983-94751 GCA_010110895.2 Picea sitchensis | reverse complement strand
AGACACAAACTTTGAAGAGGCCTCTAGACCCAGAGGGTCTATCAGGGTATCCTGAAGACTCAGAGATCGATATGAATAGATAAAGGTAAGGAAAGAGAAAATGGCCAAGGAAAAATACCAAAAACCACAAGAAAACGGGTTAAATTCCCTAATGGAGTCGCCAATTTTGTTATCGAACTAATCGGTAGGTGCGGACACTAACAGATCTCCCTAGATCCACCTGGATCTAGAACAAAATAGGACAGGACATGACTCTTTCCCTAAGTTTTGACCATTTAATTAGCTAGTAGGAAGGAACAAGTAACATACCTTTATATCGCTTCCTAGGGTCTTTGCTACTCCTGCTTCGCTCTGGTTCTTTCGTGAGGTCAAGAACAAGAAAACACAAACCAACCAAAGTGAAGATAGCAAAATATATTCAACTGTCAACTTATGTGTATGATCAAGGAATTACACAATAAAGTGAGAATAACTTTATGGGAAAGGGACATGCCACTGTATCATATTAATTGAAAGTAAATATTACAACCTGATCGCCTTGATGTCGCAAGCTTCCTTTCAATGGCTCTTGGCTCCAACACACACACTTGTTCAATCCTTGTATGAAGAAGATCAAATCCTCTTGATAAACTTGCTAGAGTCTCCAAGCTTCTGTTCAAGCTAAGTCCTTCACACAATTCTTTCACCAATTCTCCAATGAATCTTGCTTAACCTTTTCCATGAGAATTCCATCAATATATAGGAGATAATGAGATGGTTACTTAGATAAGAATGATACCACAATATGAGGGAATCTAGTACAAGGATAACCATTCGAATTCCAACCCATTCTTCTAGAAGATTCCCTTCTAGAACCATCGAGAATTCATCTTTTCCATGCTTTAGAGAAGGTTCGCACCCTAGCTATGTTGCACAGTGCGAGAAGTTCGCACCCTAGCTTAAGGTAGCCTGCGAGAATGGGTCATTCTCGCACACTGGGATACTAGCAACCTGCAAACTCTCTTCAAAAGTGAGTTTTCTGGGAAGAGATGAATATCACGTTTCTCAGGAGAAAGTTCTTATGAGAAGCCTAAGTACACCAAAATCAATACATCATCATGACGACCAAAATCATGGGTAACACTCTCACATGATCCAATAATTGCAACACCATTCTCCATCTTCTCTAGGGTACCCTTGGAACAATGAAGAGCTTTATTACAATGTCCATATGTATTTAAGAAAACAATCACAACTTAAATCCATAATGTTTGTTGAGCTTCATGCATCACCCATGGCTAAGCATTTAAGGTTTACCACAACCTATGAAAGGTTAAAACTTTTTTTGGGGGGGATGGTATGAAACATGAAGTCCAGATATTTGTGGTTGAATGTAATGTTTTCCAATGAAACAAGGGAGAAATAGTAAAATCCACATGCACACTCCAATTGCTTCCAATTCCCCCTACTATTTGGAAGGATATTTCTATGGATTTCATTGTTGGATTACCTAAATAGGAAAATAAGTCATCCATCATAGTGGTCGTCGATCATATTTCCAAATATGCTCATTTATTTGTTCTTCAACAACCATTCACTGCATCTATATTGGCTCAAATTTTCATGGATATTATCTTCAAACTTCATGGCATGCCTCATTCTATTGTCTCTAACAGAGATCCAACTTTCACCAGTAATTTTTGGAAAAAAATGGTCTAGCTCTAGGGAACCCAATTGCATCTCATCAACACTTATCATCCCTATACTGATGGCCAAACTGAAGTTGTCAACAAGTTTTTGGAAACATATTTGTAGTGTTTTGCATCTAAAAGACAAAATAACTAGGCTTAGTGTTACCCCTAGTTGAATGGTGGTACAACACCTTTTACCATACAACTACATTTTGGCACAAAATCGAGACCAGTGTTCTCGAAGGTTAACAACAAAGGGTACCACTGCATTCTAGAAATGTTTGGATATTCAACATTCTACAAGGGAAGGACATCTAACCTGACGTGCAAATGATACGTGTGTGTGAAGTGAGTTAAAGAGAATGCATCATCAAGCTTAGCATTAACATATTCAAATTCATACATATATACACAAAAATACATTCATAGATAGTTAATAAATGAAATATATACATGAAAGAAGTAATTTCACAACATAGAAACTATGGATTCATACACATTTTAACAAAATTTTAGGGCCTGAATAATATCTTATATTAGCAGCATCTCAAAACAGTCATAAATGAAGTGGATCTCTAAAACAATGGCTTACAAAGATAAATATATTCCCAGATACCCATTACAAACTCTAAGCTTATGTGCAATCACATTGACATTCAAGAACCCCCTTACAATAGCTTCAGAGTCTAAATCAATAACAATAGTGATAAGGATAACACATAATAACCCACAATAACCCTTTCCCCACTACATAGATCAATATTTATATTTTTCCCTTGGTCTCTTCTTGGCTTATTGATTCCACTATATTTCCTTGCATGCACTTGAATCTTTTTTTTTGCTACTCGTGCATTTCACACACTTTTCATTTAGCTTTCCACTCTTCTAATGGTTTTCTATTGTGCTTTATACAAAACTTTATAATTTCTACATAATTGAGCATTTCTAAAAAAAAAAGGCTCCAATGGGCCATGACCATAACCTTTGACTCGTCCTAAGTCAACTTTCTGCTTCCTTTCCATTCCCTTCTGCAAACATAGGTCCCAACTCTAGCACAATTCTAAGGCCTAAGTGCTGGAATATTCCGTAGTTATCCATGTGATCCTACCATTTCCTTGAAAAAATCAAGGCTCTTGCAACAAACGCTTGGGATATAGTCACATTAATATCCTCTGGATTAGTATCCAACAATGTAGTTCATTCTGTATTGAAAATAGAATCAAGATGCTACATTTAGAAATACTCATTTTTCACTGTAGGTTGGAAGTTTCTAAGTTGTTTCTTCGCATCCCAAGTAGACTCATCCATTGCATTCAACCTTTCATCTTCAACCTGGATCTCTGCAAATTTGGTTTCCTTCTTGATTGGGTCATTGATGTATTTGTATTTGTTTTTCATCCAGTTGAGATGTGTGCACAACTATTCAATTGGATTACTATGTTGTTCCAACAATTCAATCGAGTTTTTTAATCATGTCAAAGATTCGATGACACTCATTTGCATGGGAATGAAGAGAGGACCAGATGAGATCTCTCTATGTGACTTATTGTGTGATCTTCCGCATCATTGCCTCAGTATTCTCCTTTTTCTTCAACTTAATTGCATCCATATCTTATTGAAGGTTGCAATTCCTCACCAAAAGTGGTGACCAAGCATCCACAATGAGCTCAATTCATTGCAGAGACACAACTGGAGTGATGTATTCAAGGAGATCAAGAGAAACCTATTTAAAGGTTGGTAAAACCTGGAGAAACATATTAGTAATGGTTGGAACTTCGAACTCGATCTGTATATGTAATCCTTGCTCATGCTATCTGGTAGATGATGCTTCAATGATGTATTCATGTAGTTGTTGCATTTGTTGTGTGATCTCGTCGTTGGTCTACTCGACCGAAGCAATATTCTCCTAAATTTGATATGTGGAGGCTTGGATGAGATGGAAAATCTAGGGGGTGGACCAAGCCATGAGATCCCCAATGGTTAGGGATTGATTCAAGGGAAATTGGGAAGATAGTGCTTGGGAACTAGTGATTGATCGCACTAAGGTTAACAAAAATGGAATCTTATGAGATTCCTTTGGTTCCCAAGGCCCTTTTTAGTGTGTTCTACAACCTCACAGTAAGTTTTTCATCATCATCCAAAATGTCAGAAAATAGTTGTAACAAGATATCAACAACTTTTTGTGACTTACCCAATGGCTCCATTTGTTTACAAGGATTTCGATTAGAAATTGGTTCCACAACCTTAGGCATTAAATAAATAGACATTTATCTAAACATATCCATGACGTCTTTGAAAAATCCCTTCTTCCTTATAGGATCATACTTAATATTCTTAGGAACTTCCTTTTGAATTTTGATATGATGAGGACTTTCAATATCGACATTGGTCTTGGTTCCTCCTCTAGTGACAATGTTAATATTGGGATATTTTCCATGAGATATAGATCTAGGTTCATAATTTATCATATTGGTTCCTCTTTTCCTTGCATAATCCTCCCAACTCGTTATCATATCCAGACAATCTTTGGTGGAGTGAGTGATATTTATAGAGTGGTAACACCATGATCTTCTTGGGAATGGACAATCTCTTGCGAGATTACCTTTCTCATCACAATTATAGCAGTGTATTGGTCCCTTTACTCCGAGTTGTACTCCTCTGAAATTTCCTCCCCCTTGATGGCCTCCTCAGAACCCTTGAGGATTTTTGTTGACTCTAAATGCAGAATGATCCAATCTGTCAGCTAGAGCATCCAAAGCTCTACATTGATTGCTAGTATGAGTAGGGAACCCACATAATTGACAATATATAGTACTCAAAAAAGGGGTGTAATTTTGTATGATAGGGAAGTGCCTAGGAGAGTGCCCATGAATTCTATAGATATCACAATACTCATTACTCTATCCTACGGTTTGGAAAAACGTGGTATTGAACACGGTCATGAAATGACACTATAGCATCAACTTGCGAAACTCCTCTCGATGGTCCTACCGGTGGAGGTTCCATTGAGTGAGTAGGGGGTCCTAAACCCCTCAATATTTGGAATTCAATTGTTGTATGACCTTTGGTATAACAACCGGTGCACCATACATGTGGTGAACCTATTCTAAGAATGGAAATTTCATGGATCTTTTTAGTTAATGTGAAGATCTATCCTTATAGTTGCACGATATTATCATCTCCCAATGGTCTCATCACTCACAAGATTCTAGGATCACTTTCCATAGCCTCAATTTTCATGTGTTGTTCCAACACCTCTCCCAAAGTAGTTATTCTTTTCTAATTCAATGGGATTCATATTAACAGTAAAAACACCCAAATAAAGCATTCTCTCTAGTGATCCTCATGGATAGGGTTTTCTAATTTCCCTATTGCATCCTTAAATATTTGGTTATATTCCCATGTGGACTCATCGTCTCTTTGTTTTATCTCCTACAACCCAGAGAGTGCATGTTCCTCTGAATGAGGTGATCTAAATTATACTATAAATGTTTTCTTCACTTCGTTAACAAGAAAGGTTTCCCTTGATTATTCCCTGGATCAATAGATTTTGTGTACCAGTTTAGGGCTTGACCCCTAAAAGTAGTCTGGAGCTTAGCCAAGTTTTTTTCATCTAAATTTCCATGACACCTCTAGATGGATTCACAAATAAACCATTGTTTCTCAACATCCTCATCCCCTTTACCCAAACATTATGGGTATAGCATAAGAGACCCTCATGTTGGTGCACCATAAAGGGACTAGGAAATCCTATTAATATGAACCTTGAATGTCTTGGTTGTGATATAACTGAAACACTCGCCACTTTGCTACTACTACTACTACTTGAACTTTCTAGACTAAAAGTGTTATAAATGATAAAACCTATAGAAATATTGATCCTAGAGATTACAAAATGTTTTGATGGCATTGGCAGAATAAGTTACTTGGTGATAGGACCTTTACCTATAGAGTGGATTTATTTAATCTCAAAGGTATCAGTTTCTTGTAAGGTTCCACCTACCTCATTATGTAGTTTGGCATTTTCTGGCATTATGGGTTTTGAATCTCCCACATATCCCTATGAGGTATTGATTGAGTATTTTTATTCGTTAGTGGTGTCTATATTTACTTCTTCATCTATATCTCATAAGGTTCCGTTCTCTTTTCTTCCTCCTATAAAATATTCACCTCCCTCACCAAATTCCTCCTTCAACCATTAGTTGGAAAACCTTTTGCATCTATGCAACTCTCACAATTTATCTAATTACTTTCTTTGACTACTCTCACAATAAATATCCTTCCATGATTTATCAGGTCTCTTCATTACCTTTCTCGTCTAGTTTTTCCACCTCTTTTCAGTAGTCGTAGTCCTCCTTAGAGCTCGTTTATTTCTTTTAGTATTCTCTCATTGCCCCTATTCTCTAGAAACTCCTTCTTTTATTGGCTATTGACCCTCCCACGAACCAGCTTCCCTTTGAGAACATGGGTTTACACTACCTTATGAACTAAAATAAAATGTAGTATCCCTTCTTTCGCTAACTAAATACTGATCCAAAGAAGGATTTACCAAAAAAATATTCCTCTGTCTCCTTAAAATATGACTTATATGATTGAGAAAGATTGGTGTTTCTCCACAACACACTCGACAATATATTCTTCTAGGGTAGTCTACACCAAAAAATCCACAACATGGGAAATACGATGATCTACCTGGTGGAGATATTCTAAACACTTAGCAATCCAATTATATATTCACTTGACTCAATATTTATATTTTGGTGATTCTTGGAGTTTCTCTAGCCATTGGAATACCTGTTGAGGGATTCAAATACAAAATATATCATACTAGTCACTCGTAGGTTTCGAATAGAAAAAAAATGATCTTCACAACCCTAAAGGTTTTGTGCTATAACTCTCATTCTTGTTGTATAAACTCGTCACACCTTCTTTCCCACTAATTTTCATCGTCAAACTTAAATATATTATGAGTCATCCTATAAAACCACACTTTAAAGATGCATCCTAGAAAAACAACCATTTGTTGGTATAAAATCGAGACCATGGTTCTTGGAGGTTACCAACAAAGTGTACCACCATAGTCTAGTAGTTTTGGCACATTCAACCTTCCTTAAAGGAAGGAATTATCACCTAAAATGTAGCTAGTGTATGGTGAAGTGAGTTAAAGATAATGCATCATTAGGTTTAACATTTCCATATTCAGATTCATACCTCAATACACAAAACAACATTCATAGATAGTGAGTAAATGAAAAATATACATGACAAATGTAATTGTGCAACATAGAAAATATGGATTCATACAAATTTTAACAAAATTTTAGGGCCCGAATACTCTCTTATATTAGCAACATCTCAAAATAGTCATACATGAAGTCCATCTCTCAAACAATGGATTACATAGTGAAATCTATTCCTAGATACCCATTACAGACTCCAAGCTTTTGCACAAGCACAATGACATTCAAGAACCCATTTGCAATATCTCTAGAGACCGACTCGATAAAAATAGTGATAATTATAATCCACAATAACCCTTTCACCATTTTATAGCTCCATATTTATATTTTTCTCTTGGGTGCTTATTGGATTCTTTATTTTGTTGTCTTTCCTTGCATTCACTTGAAGATCTTACATCTTTCCATTAATCGTCCAACTGGTGCATGATGTTTTTAGTCGTTTTCACTAATGGAACACTTTTTAGTTAGATTTCCACTCCTCAAACTATTTTCCACCACTTCAAGTCTTTAATTGAGTTGTTGCGCTTTCCGCAAAATCGAGCACTTCTCAAAAATTGAGGTCTAAACACTACTCGTGTGAATCCTTTTGAAATAGTCTATGGAAAAAATCCACCATCTATTCTTTCATGCATTCCAAGTGTCTCTAAGGTTCATGAGATTGGAAAAGATCTTAGAGTCCAAGTGGCCATTCTTTGTACCCTCAAACAAAAAAATTTCATGATTTAGAATCACATGAAGAAACAAGCAGATCAATGTCATTCCAAACGTAAATTTTCTAAAGTGGACTAGGTTTTTCTTTGTCTGCAACCTTATAAGCACACTTCATTGAAAAATAAACATTGCAAGAAAATTGCTCCCAAATTTTATGGCCCTTATACCATTCCCAAGTGAGTGGGACATGTGGTCTATGAGTTAGGTCTTCCAAATCATTCTAAGATCCATCCTGTTTTTCATGTCTCGTGCTTAAATAAAGTTATTCAAAGTAAGCTCTAAACTCAAACAAGTCTCCTTGAGTTGGATGAAGAAGGTTCCATTTGGTTGCAACCATAAGCAACCTTGGACCAGTGAGAGTGTTTCCTCTGTCAGCACACCATCAAGGAAGTGTTAGTTCAATGGAAAGATACAATTCCAAAAGATGCCAATTGGGATTCAACCACCATTTTGCAAAAATTTCCTCATCTCAATCCTTGAGGACAAGGTTATTCTTTAAGTGGGAGGTCATGTTAGGGACCTAAATTCTGTAACCCCTCACATAGGTAGAATAACATTTTCAATGTAATAAAGGGTGACGTTAGTTTATAAGGCCCATTCAATGAATGTCAACAAGTCAATGTAAGAATACCTAATAGAAGATTTTTCTTCTATAAATATCTTCTGGTAGACTATTCTTTAGAAGATAGAATTAGTGTAAATAAGAGTAGGAGGCATGATAAATCTTTTTCTTGAAAATTGTTGTATTAGAGAATTTCTCTATTGGAGGTTGTCGCCCCGAAGAGACAAGTGAATACTTCTTCCTATCAATAAAGGTATTCCCTTTTGTTGTGGTTCTCTACATTTCATTGTTTGGCTGATATTTTCTACAACATTTCTTTTTCTTCTTAATATAATAGATTTTTTACCTAACATATTTTTGTAGCCTTACCATTTTGTAATGTCAGTGCTACTAACCTTAAAAAATAATTTGATTCCCATTAAATATAAATGCATGTTATCTAATAAAATTCCCATTCATCTAACATAATATTTAAAAACATGAATGGACATCGTTTTATATACACACAATAACATCTAAATACTAAAAAATTAGAATAATATGAGCATAAGTTAGGTTAATCATTTAATATAAATAAACACAATGAATAAGAGAACTTGTCTTATTAAAAAACACACAACCAACTGAAAAGGACGAATGTTCCAGCCAAGCATATACTTTATTTTCTGGTTCATAGGAGTAAGTAACACATAATATAGGGATATAAATCCATAAGAGGATGGTGGTTCATAAGGCTATATAGTGACCCTTCACAAAAAACTAATTCCTACAAACACTCCAATCCACCATATCTCTTTCCCCTCAAGCTGCACAAACCAATCAACATGATCCCCTTCTATGTCAAACAATCTTTTATGTTATCCCACTTCCCTCTAGGGATCCGAAATAGGTTGGATAGGAAATGTATTTTCCAAGGACTCTAAGAATTTATAGCTACAAAAATAATTCTCAACAACAACTCAAATATCCACTTTGAAAATTTCTTGCACGAAATATCACTCACAACCCTATAGCCTAATTATCCATGAAATCCCAGCTCCAACAAGTTTCTTACATACCCACTATGGTTTCCTTTCAAGATCCTACATTGATAACTCTCTTTCTAAACTCTCATCACAAAAGATTTCTCTCTTTCCCCATTTGAATTTCCTTTCACCCATGTAATTTGAATCTCATAGTCACCAGTGTTGATTATACTCAAATACATTCCCTCAATAACTATGGGAGGTGACTTTTCCCACCAATCCCTCATATGTATTCAATAATTGGTCTTTGAAACACTCCAAAAGGAAAAATAGAGGTTCATACAAGATAATTGAGAAAGGTGGCTTTGGTTTAATAGGCATGTATAATCTATCCCCCCCACTCTTTTGGAAACTTAATCCCCATCAATCCATCCATGCCCATTTGTAGTCGAAATTACATTTAATTTTATTATTTTTGATATACAATGTTTACATACTATATCACTTTTCCCACAACCATACATCATATTTACAATATGTGTCATTAATTTGGAGTTTAAAAGTGAGGATGTTACATTCCCCTCTCCTTACAATTTTCACCATCCTTGGTTCACAACAATATACCAATATACATGTACAAAATTTTACATTATATTATTTGATATTTTCATCAGTCGACAACTCCTACAATAATTCTAGCCAACAATCTCTCATTCATCTCAACCTACAAAACCAAAGGATGTGTACGCCCTTCTCTACATTATAGTCCCTCAGGATATACCTCTTCCCTTCCATGGATCTAGCACAAGTTAGATAAGAAGTTATGGATTTGTGGCTCTAGGAAATACAACTACCAAAATGGAGTCTTTTTACAGTTATATAAAAGTGTATATACATTTTGTTTCAAAAATTTCAAAATTTTGTGGGTAATCCTTCTGCATGGTCTCCTCATTCTCCCAAGTAGAATATCCAAGATCATAGTGGGTCAACTATTACCTCTAACAATTTGATGGATTTTTTCCTTATCACTTTGACTTTGTCTTCTAGTATTTGCATTGGATCTGGCCAAATGTCCCCTATTTGCTACACCTTGATCACAATCCAATTAATCATGTGGTTAGCATAAAGAACATATTTATTCAATAAATATGAATGAAGAACATTATGAATTATCCTAGATGCAATCAATCAAATCATGTATTCAATTAGGCTTATGTTTAATAGAACTTCAAATGGTTCATAACACCATGTTTCCAAATTTGGGAAACTTCCCAATCTCAATGAGCTTGTTTTATTCTTTACTTTTAAAAACACATGATCACCCACTTTGAATTCATTGTGTTTTTTCTTTTGTTAGCATAATTATTTTTTGTGTCTTATGAAACCTTTAAATTCTATCTGATCTTTACCATCTTATCTTCTATTTTATTTACTAATATTGTCCCAATAACATATTTGTCTACTGGGTTATCTCATCTCACTATCATGTTGTATTTTCTACCATACAAGGATTCAAATGGGATCATCTTCAATTATGCTTGATACCCATTGTTGTAAGTAAATTCAACCAAATGAATATAGTGTTCCCACCTGGAAGGTTTATCCACATACATTCTTAGAATATCTTCAATTATCTAGTTGATCCTCTATATATTCGCATCTGACATAGGAGGATACATTGTGCTAAAATTCAAATTAGTCCCAAATCCTTTAAACAACCCCTCCCAAAAACTTGAAGAGAACTTGGGATCTTTGTTTGACATTATTTCCTTAGGAATGCCATGTAGCCTAGTAATTTAATTCATTTAAATCTCCACAATGTTTATTTCCTTGTGAGTCATATTAACTAGAAGAAAATGTGTAACCTTTATAAGCTTGTCCACCACGACCATGATGGAATCATGATCCCTTGCTATTATTTGCAACTTGGTGATGAAATATATCGTAACTACCTCCAATTTCGATTCAATAATGGGAAATGGCTGTAAAAATCTTGTTGGATGCTTGTGATAATACTTTATCTTTTGAAATTATATGCATCTAACTATGTAATTAGTCACATCTTTCTTCATTCTAGGCCATAAATACTAGCCTCTTACTACTGCAATTGTCTTTTGGTACCATGGATGGTAAACATATGGTACATTGTGCATCTCTTTTAGCACTATAGTTCTCAATTCCTAAATATTAAGAACACAAAATTTGTCCCTGAACAAGAGGATTCCATCTTCTTCCATCATTTAGTCTTTAAATTTCAACAATATATTTTCCTACTGTAAGCCTTTTGTAACTTGTGCATAATGTTGATTGAATGCTACAACTTCCAAAATTAATATTTTTAAATATAAGCAATACATCCTAATGGATGTAGCATCCATTTCATGCATTGTCCTAGTGAGTGCAATGACCACTTTATTCTCTTTTCCCTTGCTCTAATTGATGTGAAAGTCATATTCACTAAGAAACTACAACCATCTAGAACTTTGTCTGTGATTTAGTGTTGGTTTCCCAAACAAGTATTTTAGACCACTATGATCTGTCCTTGGCTCAAATTTGTTTCCCATCAGATAATTCCTCCACATTTTTAATGCATGAACTATGGCGGTTAAATCTAAGTCACGAGTACCATAATTTATTTTAGTATCTTTAATATTCCTTGACTCATAACATTAAATTATTATAAATATAGTTAAACACTATATAGCATCTCAAAATTAAATAAGTGGAACATATTGATTAAAAAATAAAAGAGAAGAAATCATTAACATTTTTGAGGACACAACGTGAGTAAACAACAAGGCTCAAGGTCATTACAATAATACACTCATTAAGATCTCAACATGTCACTTGTGGGAATTGAACCTAGGTGCGGAGGATAACAATGATGCCTCCCAACCACCTGAGCTAAACCCAATTGACAATAGAAATAATTAACATACACATAATAGATTTTATCAATAAAACAAAATTTATATAAATATGATATGGAAAGGCATAATATATATGAATGATAATGAAAATAAATATATGTGTCATATATACATCTCAATTAAAATATAAATGTCAAATATACATGTAATATATACACCGAGTAATCAAATATATACATGTCAACAATTGCTATAAGGTAGGTTTTCCACTGACGAATTAGTAGCTTTGACACTAAAAACAAAGTAATCAATACCTTCACTAGGTAATACTGTAGAATGTAGCATTTGATATCTCTTTCCACCAAAAACTATATCACCTAATTTGACCTTAGTGTTTATAGCATAAAATATGAGTGTAGTGGGTGTAGTATATAGTTAGACCACTATTATAGGAGATGGTGGCTTGTTAACTCTTGGATGAAAAAAAAATGGTTGATTGGTTGTTGGAGGATGACATGGTGGTTGTTTAGCTACCATAGGTGGAGGATTAGGAGGATATGGTTTTTTTTTTTCTCGTGAAAGAGATGGTAGAGTTGGTGGAGGAAGAGATGGTCTCTAATCTACTTGTGAAGGATATGGAAAAGTTGGAGGAGGAGGAGGAGGTTGAGGATCACTATCCTAAATAGATAAATCTAAAGTAGAAGAATTGAAAGAAGAAAATTGATTGAAACGATAAAATCTCAACCTCTCGAATAGTTTGATGCAAGCTCATCCTTATYGATGCAAGCTCATGGTCCTGTATGATCATGCAAAATCATATAGGTACCACYACATGGTGAGACAAATGCACATATCTCATCCATCGACTCCTCATGGAGTCTTCAATATAGGTTATGYCATAGGTTGGATCTTTRTATCTAAGGTGGCTCATCAATATTATCTATCACCTCACATGTTGAGGAGACACCTCCTAAACATACATTCCAACATCTGGAAAATAATAGACTAATAATCAGACAATTTAACCAAAATATTACAATAAATTACATTTTCATTAAATGAGACAGAAAAAAAAATTGCAACTTGATAAATTAAAACATAATGAAAATATTACCTCTATCATCTAGTGGCTCAACTTGAGTTAATAGGATGTCTTCACATCCTCACTAGTCCATCCTTGCATACAAGTATTTTACAAGATTGAGGGTGTGATCATCCTCACTAGCTAGCAAATCTATTACATCGCAACTAATTAGCTTACATGGCAGCTCCAAATGACCCCTTGTGGGAAATATCTATCCCCACATGCATATATGCACTCTAATCATCGGTCTAGGAGATCTTTTAGGGAAAATCCCCTATTATAGTGGGTTTTATTATATCATACCAATGACTGTACAGAAACACATTCCAAAAATAAAATGCAACAAAGTGATAATAATTGTTTTCAAAGTAAATAACTAATTGTTGGGTAGAATATAAAGATTGACTCACCCAGAGTCCTGTGGTTGATGGAGTTCCCAATTGTCGTAGTTTCTTCGCTTCTTTCCAATAGTGCCTTTGTGACCTGTAAGAACCTTAAAGATGAAAGACTATACATAGAGGTATTTATACTAATAACTACCTATTAGTCTAATGAAATATAATAGTAAAATCTTAGCAACTAGATTTCTACAAAGCATATGTGAAAACATTGAAAACAAAAATTTACAAATACAACATGTTTTGAAGAAACGAGTTTCTATTTTTATTCAATATTTAAGGACATTACAACTTTATACCCATCCTGCATGGTGTTTCCCTATCGAGAGAGATCCCAGGTTCCTCCACCCTTTCTCCTTCTATACAATATGGTATTGACTTCAGATATACCACGAGCCCAAAGAGACTATAAGGGGAAACTCTTGGCAAGATAAGTTGGTGATTAGAAAGGGGATCGAAAAAAGGGTTTCTAGGTCAAACCAACAACACTAGGGAGGTATAACGGTTTATAGAATTAGAGGGGTTAGTAAAACAAAGGTTTTCTTAATGTGTGCAAAGAACCATTACTTTTCATTACCTTTATCCTTCGACAAATTCTCCTTTCATGTGGTATCGAGTTGGTTAGAGATGGTTGAGTATAGGTAAAATGAGTTAGNAATTAGAGGGGTTAGTAAAACAAAGGTTTTCTTAATGTGTGCAAAGAACCATTACTTTTCATTACCTTTATCCTTCGACAAATTCTCCTTTCATGTGGTATCGAGTTGGTTAGAGATGGTTGAGTATAGGTAAAATGAGTTAGGAAACTAATCAAACCCATAACTCACCATTTAATTAAGCATAAATATATATTTTAATCATTCCGATCAACCATGAAAACCCCAACCACAGAAATATTTTTAATCACATAAATATATATTTTAATCATTTTTTGACATCTGCGCTATTGTCCCTTTATTATCCCACGTGTGCGTGAATACCATAACAAAAAGGGCGTGTACATCTTTTAAAAACTGTTTTTTTGGAAGGTCTCAAGGATGTATGAGGAATAATAGTCTGTAAATAGGTTAGGGATTAGGAAAACAATATTTTCAATTCTTCAAAGTTGGCAATTAATGTTATAACATATTCCCCCTAATTTGTGAGGTTAGAAGAGAAATTGATGGTCAAAATACAATATAAGTATTCAAAGAAAAGAGTGTCACAGTGAAGGTCATCAAAATCCAATCTAAGGACAACAACAACAAAAAATAAACATGTTATAATAATCAACTCCTGAGGTGCTCATACCCTTGCTCATGTGTGATGATACATGTGGATGCCAATCATGTACTTTGTGGATCCATGTGCAATGTATATATAAAAATAAATGATCATGGCCATGAAAGAGATACACAGTGGATCCATGTCAATCGAAGGTCATAGCCACAAAGATATACAAAATGGATCTATGTCTCATAATTAGTAAAGGACATTTGGAGGCAATGTATGGAAATTGATCCTTCATAAGTACCAATGTGATGAGTGGTACTATCCAATCGCAACTCGAGTAGCATCACAAAGAGGGTGATTCTACTACATTCATGAGGTCCTCAAATCAATGGTTGTGGTATGAGTATAAACTATGTGAATAGAGGATTTGAATTCGAACATAGTGATATTACGATTCATTGATGTATACCATTAAAAAATGTGAGACAACCCACTGATAATGATAATGGGAATCAAGGTACTTAGTATAATGTAGCAAGTGCGAATAGAGGTTATAATGTCAAACACCTAATAGAATCTATCGATTCAGGGACATTTATGTATTCCCAATGTCAATAGCAAAGGAACCTACCACTGATGGCTGCAAGACCCAAGGTACTAATAGGGAATCTATATCCCTATCCAAAAGCAAGATGTGATGAAGTCGATAGGAAGAGATCCATTGGAAGGAGGGAATTAAAGCACCCCCCATATTTGGAAGGACTCAGATGAAAAATTGAAAGGACCACCACGAAGTACATCTCCCGTGTGAACCATATGTAAATAACACACGAAGAAGACCCTCTAAATAACAACCAATAATGAAGAATATCGATAAAGGTGAGGAAACCACCAATGGGGACAAACAGAATCCAAGGTACTACGCAAATATCAATGTGTGAATAATGTTCTTTCCATCAAACACAAGGGAAAACACTCAGTCAGTAACCAATGATGGAATGTCATCTTTTGAGGACAAGGTCACCTATCAATTATGTAAATAGGCCTAGGGTGGAACTCTAGGTCAAAATCTGAGAGCAATTTGTCATATTCGATAAGAGATTAACCCATCAGGAGGAATTTGATGGGGACCCTCGATTCCAACACTAGTATAGAACAAAGATACTCTTGATTCCGAGATGTACTTGACATAGTGGAATTCCAACTTGTAAAGTTAAGGGATTCTATGGAATGGCCAACATAGGATAAAAATTTCTCTAAACAAAAAAATGACACAATATTTGTCTTAGAAAGCATGGGATGGAAATGATTATTAACATAATTTTGTCATGTAGGAGAAAATGATAGAATATCCATATTGACTGGAAGTATAATCAACTAGAGGAGTAAAACATCTATGTAACTAGATCAGTTTACTAAATTCATACTAAACCCAAATTGTTGAGACTGGACTTAGAACTTTTCTCTTTGTTCAAAGGCAACTCGAATGCTACCAATAATGGTGTAGAAGACTCATTCCCATGTTATTTATTTGTTTTTATTTTTTTTGTCTTTTTCATATTGGAAATCCTGAAAAGGAATAAAAGAATGATAATATACATGGAGGAAACGAGTGTCGTGGGAAAGAAAACTAGTTCCAAGAGAAAGGAACATACCTATTCTGAATGCAAGGAAGGATGTGCAAGATATGAACATTGCAGGAATGTTTTATCCCAAGGAACATGTGTTAAATTACAATGGAAAAATATGCAAGGATAACAACTGATGAGAACGCATGAGGAAGTGACTAAGAAACAACATGTTGAATCTAACATTAGGCTCAAAAGCGCAAGAAAAAGAAGGCAATGTTGTATTACAACTTAACACATAAGTATGGGATCCCCATGGGTAAATAACCAGAATATGATTGAGAAAAATATGATTTTTCAACGCATTGTCATGGTGGGACTAACAAGACTCTCGAGCCTAGGAAATATTTCATCCTGGGCACCAAGAGGCAAAGAAAGTTCTAACTAGGATGCCGATGATAGTAGGCTCTACCACAAACTAAATGATACTTAAATGAGCTGGAAAGGTTGGTGTCACCAATAAGTTGGGTCGAACCTAAGGAAACTTTATAATAGGTCACTAATAGTCCAAATATGTAAGGTGGAATTGACTTGACTTATATGCTAGTGTTGTGAACATTACTTGAAAGAGTCGGTAAAATGAGACTAGCGAAAATGATAAGTAGTATAATAAACACTCTCGAAAAATATCAACTCAAATGGTCATTATTCTCAATAAATATGGTCCATTAGGAATTTATATGAATAAGAATGGTAAAGAGTATACAAAGGAGGGTTTGAAATTTTATATAATAGCGAAAAAATGAACCAAAAACACTTTATTTGAAATTTTTACCAAATTAGGCAATTTTGAGTGGAAAAGGTTTTGAACTTCCAAAGGCCATAATCATAGCTACAAGTTTCAGAATCTATTGCTATCTATACTAGGTGAACAAGATATCAACCCTATTTAATTTTATCCAATAGTTTTTTAGTTTTCTGCATTTAATTATTTAAATTTTTTATTTTTAAAAGAATGTGAGTTTGTATGTGCATGTGCTTGGGACGAGCCACATATACCCTATCATATACGTAGGGGGCCTTAAGAAAAGGCACATATATACATGCATGTCACCAAAGGAGGACATGTGTATGACCGTAAGGGTGAAGAAAAAGCTAATACAAATTTATTGATGGAATGCAAGGGGTGAAAAAATGGTTATAGAGTGGCGAGAGAGAGAGAGCGTGAGGAGGTTGACTGAGAAATTGATTATCATCTGGATGTTTTAGATGCTCTCTATAATTTTGGGTTGAATAAATTTTATGAGTTTCGTAATATGGGAGCACAAAAATGACTGTTGCAGTTGTTGATTGGCTACTGAAACCTAGAGGTCGATGCTTTCATGATATATGGTCAATCCTTAACCATCGAAGTAGATGACATATATTTTATTATTGGTTTATCTCGGTGAGGATATTTTGTAAATCTATATACTAGTGTTGGGATTGGGATGGCCATAGAATATTATATAGAAACTTACTCCATACTTGGTACGTAGCGTCTCAGCAGTCAAATACCGATTTGAAGCATAGAGTATTTGAGTCTAAAGGTGATTCTTTAGACTATTACTAGGATTGCAGGGTATGCTACGCTACACCAAGCATTGTGACCACATATATTTTATGTAGTAGATTTCCTTCACCTGGTGATATACGATTGGAGAACCTATTTACTTCAGTGAATGAAAACACAACTTACTGAGTGCAAGAAAAAATGGATGAATAACATTCAATATGGGAGTATCTTATGCTCTTTCTTCGAGAAATATTTCCCACTATTATCCCATGAGTTTATATGCCATGAAATCAACTCTAGAAACCATGATTATTGTGATGAGCCACAATAATTAAACGCTTAGGAGGTGGGCTCATACTATATGCATGTGATGATGATTTTTTTAAATGGTGGGAGTGAGAAATCATCACCATAGATGATTATCCTTACGAGGGGATTGAATTTTCCCATGACCTAGACATGCCTATGCCTCCTGGTGGTGTACTGGGAGAGACAGGTAAGAAAAAATTTCAATTTTGAAGTTAATTTAATTTAATCTTGTTTTAATTATTTTGAAACAAAAATAGCTTTTTATGGAATAAACTAACAAAACTTTGTGAACATGTCAATATTGGACCAAGATGGATATAGTGATATCCTTTCTAATGGAACATGGGGCACAATGAGGATAATCTAGGTGTGGATGGAGCTCAAATGGATCATACTCTATCGAATCTCTAGTGGAACCTAGACCACTTGACACAACAAATTCCCATGGTGTAGATCAAGGATCTTCCAGAGAAAATGCAATGACACGTTATTGATGTACCGCGGGTGTGGATATGTATTTTTCGGTTTGTAACACCCCAAGGACAAGCCCCTGTTGAATTGTAATGATGTTTAATTATGTTTATAGGCTCGTGATAAAACTGTTAATAATATGGAAGGCTTATGTGTTTATTAGGATGGAGAGCCCAGATGTTAAAGCCAATGAGCTTGATTTTCTATATGTAATTATGTAGATCATTAATAAAAATGCATCACTATGTGTAGACCAACCACAAAGAAATATTTATGGGGGACTAAGCTCCACTAGGAAGGGAAAGGGAAGGGGGATGAGAGGCTAGGAAAAAGGGGCTATGATTGAGGGCTTAACCCAAGGGAATATTATAATTTATTTCCTAAATTATTAAACTTTGGGAAATACACCCTGTTACCCTAAGTTCCTTCCGGGAGGGGAACGAACTCCAAGTGGAGAGGGATGATCTACTGGAGAGCTAAGTGTCATCTAGGATGCATGCAAATTTATGTGGGAAATTCCAACATTGTGGGGGTTCACCAGCCATTCTTTCCATCTCTCCTCACAAGTTTGCTCTCACCATTCAGACCATTCTTGCCATCCTGTGTTCCATTCACTCATGCATTGACTAGGAACGTGGTCATCCTTTTATGCTATTGTTGAAATCTATTCCATAGTGAACCTCTGTAATTTGATTATTCGTTCATTACCTTACCCATTTTTTCTACTGTGGTTACCTGGTTGACTTAAGAACTGGACAAAAGAAGAAGGTTGTCAAGCCTGTGGTTTGAAGAGGTGGGTTGTGAGGCCCATGGGTTGAAGAAGCAGGTTGTTAGGACTATGAGAAACTCTCTCTATGGGAGAGAGTTTGTTGGGGAAGTGATTTCTCCTAGAGGGAATCCAACAACAATTAGAAAGCTCTGGGAATTCCTGATATGGCCTGTTTTTGAAGCCCTAGAAGGGAAGTGGAGCAGTCGATGGATTGTGGAACAATGAAGGTGTATATTTCTGGGGTGGGAAAGGCATGTGGGGAATGATATTATGTGATCAGTGGGTGTAAGTAGGCAACTTAGACTGAATCCTTCCTATTGCATTGTTTATCTTTCCACAGTCTTAGCCTAGCCTAGGATTTCCTTTACCCTGGGTGGAGTTTAGTCCCATCTCGGGGGTGACCCATTGTTGATAGCTTGGAGCAACATGGTCTAAGGATGGGAGGTTCATGGAAGGTATGAATGTATTCGTTGGTCTTCTCATAAAAAAATAAGTACCAATTCTATGTTAATTATATGTTGTGTATCCTGCAGATGTGTTATAATGTAATGAGTATTTTCTTTATATGTTGCATGTGTAGGCTTATTGTTATTTCTGCATTAATCTATATTGTAGAAAAATGTTTATGTCTATTTAAATTTGCATTAGATATATATGTATATCAGAGAGTGATAGTTTCAAATGGAATGACCTGACCTAGGTGGTTGCGTATGTTACAATATGGTTGTCAGAGAAGTTGGTTTTGAAGTAGTGGCGATTCACCGACGAGGGTGGTCGTGGGACATTACAAATTGGTATCAGATCTTGAACAAATCATGGTTGCAGTGGAATTCCATGACTTGGGAGCCTAGATATGTCACAAATTGGTATCATATCCCATGGTTTAAACACTGAACTTGGATGGGCCAAAAATGTGGAATTTGAAGTAAAAATTCCACAAGGATTTGATGCATAGAGTGACAAAGCAGTGTTGAGAGAGCTCCTGGGTGGTATTGGAAATCTCAAGAGGTATAGCAGTTTGATAAACCAAAAAAACCATGGTATTGGGACACAAAGTTAGATTTTGGTTGTTGGATATGTTCAGGAGAAGACAGATCCCTCACAACCATCGGTTCCATAGTTTCAATAGTCCTGTGGTTGTGTGTTGTTTCAACAGTGAAATCCTCCGAAGTCCTGAAATGATTCTTAGCCATATATCATTTGAGAGGAGAAGAACCATTATATTTCTCTTGTGGTTTAATAGTTCGACGTTCGAGGAAATCCATTCGAGGTTCTGCGGTAAAAAAAAATCGTCGAAGTCTCGAAATATACCGAAAGACGTTTTCGAAAGTTGAAAATTTGATAGTTTTGACAATGTGTAGATGTGAAGAATCATCAAAGTCCCAGGTTTTCGAAGTGATGTTACATGATGACATCATTGAGGGTCGTGTGGAGGTGTTCAACAATTCATCATTTCGATAGTTAGGAATTTTTGTGAAAGTGTCAATGAGAAAACAAAATCGTCGAAGTTTCGGGTTGTTGAAGTGATGTGACATGATGATGTCACTGGGGGTGATGTGGAAGTGTTCAGAAATTTGACAGTTCGATAGTTCAAAAGTTTTTTGAAAGTGTCAATGATAAAATGAAATCATTGAAGTCCTAGGTTGCAGAAGTGATGTGACATGATGACATCATCGAAGGTGACGTGGAGCCATTCGACAGTTTGATAGTTTGACAATTTTGAGAAAGTGGTGATGATAAGAAATCCATGAAGTCCCAAAGCATCGATTATGATGTGGAATGATGACATCACCTAGGGTGATGTGCATGTGCCTAGGTCTTCCACATGTCACTTGTTTTTGTAATTTTGACAGGACCTTAGTACCAATTGGTACCTGACATGTGTCACTTGATGGTGGGGGCCATGTGTCACCACTTTGATAGGTGAAAGTTGTACTACATGGGCCCAAGAGGTTAATAAGTTCGGAGTTTGACGTTCGGGAGAAAACTATTAAAGAACTTCTGGACCTTCGAAGTCCCAAAGTTCCAAAGTCATGAAGCACTGAAGTGATGGGGTTTGGTGACATCACCTAGGGTGACGTGGAACCACAAGATGCATGCCACATGTTATTGTGTTTTGTTCTTTTGAAAGGTTGATTTTGCAGTTAGAACTTGACATGTGTAACCCCTCATATTGGGATGCGTGTCCACTTCTTGGAATATTCCATGTAGCACCTAGGTGTGCAGTACTAAGTGGAAAACTTGAATTCTCCAATTCGACATTCAGAAGGATTGAAATGAGAGGAACGAAAAACCATTGAAGCTTCGACGAGTGGAGTAAATCCTCACCATTCATCGGGAGGGGACACATGGAAACATATACCATGGTTCATAGAATTCAAGGCATAAATAGTTGAGGTCAAGGAATTTTGGAGGCCCAAAGGTCGGAGTCCATATCAAACATTGATCATAGAGGATACATGGTACCATATCCCATAGTCCGGAGGAGTGGTACTCTAGAGGAATTGAGTTGCATATAGTTGTGAGTCAAGAAATCTGAGAGGGCCAAAGTCAATCTTGACCATTGATCGGGATATGACATGGGTAAGAAAGAGAGGGGATCTATGGTGGTATGACACTTCGGGATATTGGTAGTGAAGTGATTTTGAAACCACCAAATCTTGGAGACCCAGATCTCCTATCCACCATATATCTGAAAAAAGAATGTGGATCGTTGATCCACTGTCTTTCATGAGTTCTCCATTTTGGTAGTTCAGGATGTTTGTGATGTGAAGAAAGGGAAACCTCAAAATATTTGGAGCCATGATGTTGCAAGGCTCTGGATAAGTTCCTAACTGCTAGCATTGGGTCATAACCCTTTGTCACATGAATTTAGGGGCCGAAGAAAAGGGGCTAGTGCCAAAAATTTTGTTCTAAGAATAGGAAAGAGGCTTAGAGAAGGAGCCATGGGATTTTAATTATACAAACCTACACCTAAATAAGTAAGGAAKGCCTATAAACMTGAAGGAGRGATACAACATGGATCCAAGAGCCAATTCAACTCTGTGTTTGAAGAATCAATGTACAAGATTGCATCACTGAAAAGACAATTGTTCAAGTATCCATAACTTCCTGCTCAAAACTCAGAATTGAGCATGGAAAYGACCATTGCAAAGGTCTTGAATAGTAGAATATAAAATTTCACCTAGAAATTAGATCTGAACATTCAATTTCTTAAGAAATCAGAAGAAAATAATTATGATATATATTAATGAATCATAATTGTTCGTGTTTTATGAAATTATTAAGAACAATTAACTTGACAAAGTTTTGGTGGCTGCACAATTTTGCAGAATTAACAACTGTTAGATCAGAGTCAGCACATAGTGTAGAGTGATGGAGGATACATAGGTATTATACAACCAAGAAGATGAAATCATAGGGTTGAATGTCCAGTTGGGTATGGAAGGAACCAACTCCAATGGACATGGAGGAGGAAAGGAGGAAGGCATAAATTTGGATGAGACGATTAGAAAATTGAAAACAAATGTTGAGAGCCACAAGGATGATAATGAGAGGATTATGAAGGCCAAGGAATAGTAGGAATAATTTAATATGAATTTAATTAAAATCTTGGACATAATTGAAAAGAATTTGGATAAGGAGAGTGGCTCCAACATATCAAGAAGCCACAGGACATATGAGAAGAAAGGAAGATCAAGGAGTGGTAGAAGACATCTCCATCACTCCCAAAAGAATTCCCATAGGATATCACATAGTAGCTCAATTCCATCCCTTGTTAGAAATTATAGGAGGTCTAGGGTGGATGAGTTGAAAGGAGAAATGGATAAGATCAAACCTACTACTTTTTATGGAGAGAATAAGAGGGATGAAGATGATGAGACATGGTTGTTAGGCATGAGGACGCATTTCCAATTGCATAACTATTCTTTCCATGCAGAAGGAAGAATTTATATCTATCAGTTGAAAGGAAAGGCATCCATGTGGTGGGATTAGTTTGTGTAATTGTAGCATGTCAGAGAGAAAAATGTGACTTGGAAGGAATTCAATATGAATTTTGAGAATAAATACCTAACCAAGAGGTATTATGACAAAAATATGAAACAATTATTTGAACTCAAATTGGGCAGCATGACCATTGAGGAATATAAAAGGAGTTTTTTGGAATTGTTGAAGTATTTATCTTTCATCAAGGATGAGACAATTAATATTCAGAGGTACCTAAGTGGGTTGTCAACTTTCATTAGTGACAATATCCAATGTGATGATCCCAAGACTTTGGAAAAAACCATAAGGACAGAAAAGTGCTTATATGATCAACAAAAAGGAAAACCTACTTTCAAAAAATCTTGGGAAGACAAGAAGAAGTTTAAGAGGGAACTGAGGTAGAAGGGGAATAAGCCACCCTTTTTCAGAAATAGTCCTCAAGGACAACCATATTTTAGATAGCATAGAATGGATGAGGTAGGTGGGAAAAGGCCAAGGAAGGAACACATTCAATGTTGGGGCTGTAAAGGAGACCATAATTATAGATATTGTCCTAAAAAAAATGTCAAAGTGAGAGTTTTCCACAATGTACAACAAGCATAAATAATGGAGGTGATGGCTAGAAGTGTACTTAGGATCTATGCAACCCTCAACAACAAGCAAGTTGAGTTTCAATCACACATGATTGAAGTAGATAGCATGATCAATAACCATGCCTTTACTATTTTGATAGATTCATGAGCTAGTCATAGATATATAGATACTAAGGTAGTGGAAAGATGGATTTTTCCAAGAAGTAAGAATGAGAAATCTTGGCTAGTACAACTAGCTAGAGGAGCCAAGAGAAAAGTTGTTGATCTAATTAAATCATCTCTAGTGGACATGAATAGGATAAGTACCAAGGAATATTTAAACATTTTTCCATTGGGTTCATATGAATGTTTGATTGGTATGGATTGGTTGGACCAAGACCATATTGTCTTGGACTGCCATAACAAGGCATTTACTTTATTGGATGAGGAAGGGAACCCAAGAGTCATCCAAGGGATTCATAAGGTAGTTACTGTCCAAGAGATCTGAGCAATGCAACTGAAGAAGTGTTACATGAAGCGATGCCAAATATTTGCAGCCCGTATGGAAGAAGCACCAAAGGATAAAGTTCCAAATTTGGAGGATCACTCAGTCTTGAAATATTTTGAGGATGTGTTCAAGGAGACACTAGAATTACCCCCAAAGAGAGATATTGATGTCTCTATAAATTTGATTCCTAGAGAATCTTTAGTATCAAAGAATCCCTACAGAATGAGTACACCAGAGCTGAAGGAGATGCAAATACAACTTGAACAACTTCTGAAGAAGGGGTATATATGCCCAAGTGTGTCACCTTGGGGTGCCCTGGTATTTTTTGTAAATATGAAATATGAGACATTGATATTGTGCATCAACTTCAAACAATTGAACAAAGTGACTATAAATAACAAGTATCATTTGCCAAGGATTGATGATCTCTTTGATTAGTTAAAGGATGCAAAGATATTCTCAAATATTGATCTCAGGTTAGGATATCCTCAGGTAAGGATTAGAGATGAAGACATCAACAAGACCTCCTTTAGGACAAGGTATGTTCATTATGAATTCACAGTGGTGCCATTTGGGTTATCAAATGCACCAATTATTTTCATGTGCTTAATGAATGGTGTTTTCAGGGAATATTTAGACAAGTTTGTCATTGTATTTTTGGATGACATCCTTGTATATTCAAAGTATTAATAATAACATGCGCATCATTTGAGGATGGTGTTACAAATGTTAAGAGAGAAACATTTGTATGCCAAATTGATCAAGTGTCTATTTCATCAGAACAAAATTCACTATGTGGGGCATACCATATCCGAAGAAGGGATAACAGTGGACCCTGAAAAGATTGAGGCCATTAAAGGATGGAAAACACCTAAGAATGTGATAGAATTTGTATCCTTCATGGGTTTAGCTGGTGACTATAGAAGATTCATTTCAGGGTTTTCAATAATTTCTCACCCAATCACTTCCCTGCAAAGGAAAGGGGTGAAGTTTCAATGGACAACAAAATGTGAAAAGATCTTTCAGCAATTGAAGCAATTGTTAACCAGTTCTCTAATTCTAAGGATTGTTGATCCGAATTAATATTTTGTGGTTTTCATAGATGCATGCAATGAAGGAATTGGTGGATTCCTTAGTTAAAATGGGTTTGTGATATGTTTTAAATGCGGGAAATTGAAAGAGGATGAAAGGATCTATGCCACTCATTATTTGGATTTGGTAGCCATAGTGCATGCCTTGAATAAGTGGAGGCACTACCTCATGGAAAATAGGTTTGAATTGAGTACATACCATAACAGTCTGAAATATTTTTTTGATCAACCAAATTTAAATGCTAGATAGAGTAGATGGTTGAAATTCCTCTCTGAGTATGACTTTGATATTAAGCACATCAAAGAAAAAGAGAACAAAGTGGTTGATGCACTCAGAAGGAGAGTGCATGAACTACATGATACAACCATTAGCATGTATCAATATAATCTAAAAGGCATAATTTCTGAGGCTGCAAAAGTAGATTTGCGGTACATGGAATTGGTAACAAAATTGCAACAAGGTAAAATGCGGCAGAAAGTTGAAGATTATGAAGTGGGAATTGATGGAATTCTCTTGTATATAAACATAATTTATGTACCCAATTCTCCTTATTTGAAGAGTACAATTTTAAAGAGATGCATAATGTACCTTATGCTAGGCAGCCAAGATATCCGAAAATAGTTTCAGCGTGCAAGAGCCAATATTACTGGACATGCATGAAAAATGAGATTGTTGAGTACATTGTGAAATGTTTGGAGTGTCAAAAATTCAAGGCTTAGAATAGACACCAAACTAGGTTATTGCAACCCTTTCCCATTTTTTGAGTGGAAGTGGGAAGTGGTGACAATGGATTTTATCACCAAATTTCCCAGAACAAGAAAGMAACATGATGCTATCATGGTGATGGTGGACAAGCTTACTAAAGCTTCCCATTTCATTCCTATTAAGGTTTCTCATAATGAAATCAATGTTGTTGATATTTATATGAGGGAAGTACCATGCTTGCATGGAATACCCAAGACAATTATGTCTATCAGAGACCCAAAGTTTACCTAAATGTTCTAGAAGTGGTTATTCAAAGGGTTCGAAACAAATATGAACTTCAAAACAACTTATCATTATGAGTCTGATGGGAAAAAAAAAAGGGTGAACCAAGTGATATAGGATATGCTAAGGATGTACGTGATGGACAGACCATCTAAATTGGAATATTATCTACACTTGGTAGAATTTTCCTACAAAATTGGGTATCAGGAATCACTAAAGATGAGTCCATTTGAGGAAATTTATGGAAGAATGTGAAACACCCCAGTAAGTTGGGACAACCCAGCTAAGTTGGGACAACCCAGCTAACATAGCAGTGATCGGGCTAGAGTTGATCAGAGAAATGGAAGAGAAAACACTAAGGATTAAACAAAATTTAAAGGCTACCCAAGAAATAAAGAAACATTATTCTGACAAGGGTAGAACTCATAGGGAATTTAAAGTGGGTGATCATGTTTTCTTGAAAGTGAAGGCCAACAAAAGTTCCCTGAAGTTGGGAAACTGTTGCAAGTTGTCAACCATATATTGTGGGCCATTTAAAATCTTAGAGAGGATTGGACCAGTAGCTTACATGCTTGCATTACCTACATCTATGTCTATACATATGTATTCCATGTATCATTTCTTAAGAAATATATACCTGATGCTAATCATGTTATTGATTGGAATGTGATTCAGGTGGATCAAGAAAGCACTTTTCAAGTGCATTCGGTACACATTTTGAACTGGAAAATCAAACATCTCCTGAATCAAGCCACATTTCTTGTAAAGGTACAATGGACCTTGTACAATCCCGATGACACAACTTGGGAGTGTGAAGATGTTATCTGGGCAGAATACTTGCATATTTTTGAAGATTTTGGAAATCTTACTTATGTTATGTAAGTAAGATTCACCGAGGACAATGCATAAATAAGGGGAGGGGATTGTAATACCTCAAGGCCGAGCCCCTATTTAATTGTAATGATGTTTAATTATGTTTATAGAATGGTGAGCCAAATGTTTATAAGATGGAAGGATTATGTGTTTAATAGGTCGGAGAGCCTAGATTCTAAGGCCAGTGAGCTTGATTTTGCATATGTAATTATGTAGATAATTAAGAAAAATACATCGTTGCATGTAGACCAACCACAAAGAAATATTTATGGGGAAATACGCTCTACTAAAAAGGGAAATGGAAGGGGGTTGAGAGGCTAGGAAAAAGGGGCTAAGCTTGACGGAATAACCCAAGGGAATATTATAATGTATTTTCTAAATTATTAAAGTTTGGGAAATAAACAATGTTACCCTAAGTTCCTTTGGGGAGGGGAACAAACTCCAAGTGGAGAGGAATGATATCATGGAGAGCCAAGTGTCATCCAGGACACATGAAAAATTATGTGGGAAATTCTATCATTGTGGGAGTTCACCAACCATTCTTTCCATCTCTCCTCATGAGTTCACTCTCACCATTCAAACCATTCTTTCCATCCTTTGTTCCATTTACTCATGCATTGAGCAGGAACACAGTCAATCTTTTCCTTTCATTGTTGGACCCTGTGCCATCATGAATATCTATAATTTGCAGAGCCTTCCATTTCCTTACCTATTTTTTCTACTGTGGTTACCTGGTTGACTTAAGAGTTGGACAAAAGAAGCAGGTTTTCAGGCGTGTTGTTTGAAGTGGCGGGTTGTTAGACCTGTGGGTTCAAGAATCATGTTTTCAGGCTTGTGAGAAACTCTCTCCAGGTGAGAGAGTTTTTTGGGGAAGTGATTTCTCTTGGAGGGAGTCTAGCAACAACTAGAGATATTTGAGAATTCCTGATCTAGCCTATTGTTAAAGCTCTAGAAGGGAAGTGGAGCAGTCGATGGACTATGGAACAGTGAAGGTGTATATTCCTGGGGTGGGACAAACAAGTGGGGATTGATATTTTGTGAGGAATGAGATTAATTAGGCTCCTTGGAGGGAATCCTTCTTGTTTCATTGTGCAACTTTCCGTATTTTTAGCCTAGCCTAGGATTTCCTTTACCTTAGGTGGATTTTAGTCCCAGCTCGGGGGTGACCCATTGTTGATAGCTTGGATCAGCATGGTCTAAGGCTGGGAGGTTCGTAGAAGGTATGCATGCAGTCGATGGTATTCTCATAAAAATATAAGTACCAATTCTATGTTAATTGTATGTTGTGTATCTTGAAAATGTGTTATAATGTTATGAGTATTGTCTGTATATGTTGCATGTGTAGGCTTACTATTATTTCCACATTAATCTATATTGTAGAAGAATTTTTATGTATATTTACATTTTCATTAGATATATATGTATATCGTATCATGATAGTTTCAAGTGGCATGACCCGACCTGGTGGTTGGGTATGTTAGAATTTGGTTTTTAGAGAAGTTGGTTTTGAAGTAGTGGTGCTTCCCCGATGAGGGTGGCCAGGGGACATTACACGGTGTCTAACCGACACTATTATGTGTTATAGGAACACATATGTGGGGGCATATACCTCGACATATATTATATATGATCCTTTTTGTATCGGTCTATTTATAAACATTCAGGGCTAGGAGCCCAATTTTGTTATGTGAAATCCATATTTTTTGTATTACTAGACATAGAAGTAATAATATATACATCCCATTTTCCTTTTTATTTATATTTGAAGTGTGTTTATATACATTTATATGCATGTTTCTTACTTTAAAAATGTGACAAATACCAATCTAGTACATAGTTATCACATGCATCAGATACAAAATTTGCACTTCTAAAAACATGAATATAGGTAATATAGTTAAAATATCGTTCTAGAAGCCATAACCATAGGATTAGTCAGATAAATGTGGGATCATGCATAGGGTATTGACCATTTAGTTGTGACACCACCAATTGGGAATCTAGGAAAACTACTAAATATAAGATTCCATGCACCATAGCATTTCTTAGGAGTTCAACCATGATGTTATAATCAACGATGTTATAATCAACGATGTTATTCATTGATGGCCGTAGAATAGAGCCTCTAGATACAATCACTTGGCCCTCAAGAGAATAAATTACCCATGGAGTGGAAGGAAGGTTATGAGTGTGATGGCTTGTTCCATCCGTGAAGTCGACATAGATTGAATATTCCATTGACATATTCCAATCAAGTAGAAACACTATAATCAATCAAGGGAAGAAAAGTTAAAAACTAAAATATTATTCTTTATGAAAAATAAATACAAAGCCAAATGTTGGAGCAATAATGCTCAAGAATAATACTTTTTAAGATAGATCCCATTCTTGGAATCTGGTGGCACATTACCCTCGTAATTTGATAATTTGTAAGCTCATTTCTCAATGGCATGCCTCACGATCTAAGGGTCGTGCCACATCAGATTAAAATTTCCTATGCCTAACACATCATTATCTTGATTGTAAACCACAACAAGGTCACCCTCATAAAATAACCTTGGTGGAAAAACTTGTCATATTGAGACTTGACACGTTACTTATGTGTCTCGTTCGCGGGGGCAACATCACAAAGTTTCTCATCTAGCTTCTCTAAGTGAACAAGACACGCTTTTAAATCCATTGTGTTAGGTAGAAGCTTGATCACGATATTTAACAAAGGAATTTCACATTCAATAGGAATAACTACTTCCACTCTGTGAATGAGTTGGAAAGGTGAAAAAACACTAGTAGTTTTGATAGAAGTTCAGTATGCCTAAAATGTTGGGTAAAGCATCAAATGTCAGTTAGATTTTCTCTTATTGATAATGCATTGAAGTATGTTCTTGAGAGACTTGTTTGTGACCTCTACTTGACCATTTTCATATGGATACTAAGGAGACATATTATCCTTCTTAAATCCCAATTTTGATGCTAAATCAAGAATAATTTAGTTCTAAAAGGGACTTCCATGGTTAGTGACAATATATCTCATAAATCTGAACCTGATGATAACCTAATTGAATAGAAACAAATTTACAGTCTCATCGTTGTTCATGAAAGAAGGCATGGACTCCACCCACTTTGTAAAATAGTTGACTCCCATGATGATGTAATGATTCCCCCTTGTCATTGGTGGGTGGCATGTATTGAAGACAATTCCCCACTTTGTAAATGGACCAATGGTGATGACAGGAAACAATAGAGCATAGTGGGCATGCATTTTTCAAGAAATCATATGATAAGGATGTGTTGGCAGCCACCAATGTTTTCGATTTTTATTGAAGTCAACAAAACAAACTTATATCTTTATGTAGCTTCCACCACCTTTCATTTGTAAATGTTTATATTTCTGAGTTTCGAAGTGATAATTGAATTAAAGCTTACCTTATTGAGTTTTTATCACTTTCATTTTCGTTTATTTTATTTTTAATTCATGACTACAATCATGAACTTAAACATAAAACTTAGCTTGGTTTCATGATCTTTTACCTTAGAAATATCATTTTAGAAGCCACCCATATGTGATTAAAATTCAAAATCTTATGAAATGGTTGATTAGTCCATTATCGAAATTTTTGTTTTATTATGGTTGTTATGAATTCAATGGTTCGATAGTTCATTGTCGAAATGTTTTGATTCATGAAGAACCTTCATTAACAGTTGATATTCTTCTCATAAGTTTAATTGTCATATCAACATTTATGCAAATGAGTACAAACATGTTGTACTTGCATTTTCACCTTACCTTGCTAGCTCAAAACATTAATGAAGCTATTCATTATGTGCATAGGGTTTTGTACTTTATAGTTTTTGGCAATCATCGCGAGATATGGAATTCTATGAACCCTTTGGTTTTCATTTTCCCTAACTCATATCACCAAGTTATGATAGTCCCCAAACTCAGCAATTTTTGTGCCATTACATTTCGCACATAATTTTCTCTGTTGCTTGTCTTATAGAAATGAAACCCACATTGTGTGATGTCTATTGTATCCTTTTCACAGTGGAAATGACACATATGATGAGAATCCAACCAAATGACTCTGATTTATTTTGTTTTAAAAATGTAATTTCTTACCTAAGACACATTTTTGCGGGAAGGTTTCTGAGCACACGGTTACGAATTTTCCCACGCCGTTTAAAAACCATTTCAGAAATGGGGTCATTTACCTTCCATGCGGGAATATTTTTAGAAACCACAGAGTTTCAGAGATACATCTCGTTCTTTGGAGGGAAACATTTTAGAACTTCTTTTGCAGTTGAGATAAGCATTTTTGTTTTTTTTTCTCAGAGATTCAAGCCTGTTATGGGTTTGTTTAGGGTTCAAGATTATATGCCTTTCTATCTGTTATGAGTCTGCATAAAATGATTAATCTTTATCAGATTTTTTTTTTAACCCATTGTCAAATCTTTTTCATCATGGTCTAATTCAAATTCTTGTGTCGTCGCATCTATCTAAGGTTGGGGATAATTGGGAAGATTTTTTGTTTCGAAATGATTTTACCCTACCTGAGACTGTAATAGAATTGCCTCTCCATATAAATAAAAACCCCATCTCATGCATGTCTAACCCTACTGTCAAAAACCTGTGTGTTGATCCACAAGAAGACCATGTTACCATAGATCGAACTTTTGTTGCTATCCAAAACATGTTGGGCAAAAATCCACGATCTCTTTTCATGCCTAGAAATTCATTAGAGAAGATTTTAGATGTGTTAAAAAACATGTTTCATGTGGTTCCTATTCATGAGCCAAATCAGGTGGTTTTAAACAAATCAATTGTCAAGAAAAAAGGCAGGTATGCAAAACAGAGTAATTCAGACTTAATTTTTAGGAACAAGAGGATTAAGCAGGCTGGTAATGTAATTATCAAAAAATTCAACGAATTCCAACACCATCATAAATTCAGATTTATAAGATGCTTCTTTGTCTAATATTTGAAATGGTAAAATTTTTTTTTGATTTGGTTCTGTTTAAAAAATAAATAGATAGATTTTATTTTATTTTTATTGTATTTTTACTATTTTAGACTAGCTACATAATCCTGTAGCTTATCTTTTGAAATTATTAGTTTGCAATTTTTGTCTAAAATTCAATTTCGTTTTATCTTTTTCAGGAAAACAACAGTTTATGAGGCTATTTTCAAGGACAAGGAATTATGGATTAAGTTCTTGATAGCTTAGTATTTTCTCCTTTTTGAAACATAAATATCATTTAACTAATTATTTTTTTATGTAAAGACTCCTACAGAAGTATCTTTTTATTATTTTGTTTTTGTAAGCAAGATTATTTTCAGGGATCATCCTCTATCTTGTATGATAAGAGGTAATTGATCCAAGACTTGTTTAACTAGTTTTTGTTGCTTAGTGATCAAGGACAACTTTTGTTGGAATACAGTATGAAATTGTGATTTTGAGAAAGAATATGGAAAAGCAATTCACCTTTGGCTTTAGACCTGTGTGATGCTTATTCTATTTCGTTATTTCATTACTGTTGTATTATGAGAATGTTATTATGGTTGATTTTAGCTTTATCTTGTCATCATATGGTGTTTTCATACTGTTAAATATTATATGTTGTCCATAATTTCTTATTCCATTTTTTATGTGTGATTGATCTATCATTTGATTATTTTTGAATTTATTCTTAATGTTAAATGTTGGATAATATCAATATTTAGATATGAGTTTTCTTTCATTCTTAAATATTGATCATCCTAAGATCACAGGATTTTTAATTAGATGTTTTTTTGTTGTTATTAATTTACTCCAATATCAAATACTTCTTTGACTGTATTCTGGAAGTGCTAGTATTGTTCTGTTATAGGTTTCTCTTAACAAGAGTATAGGCAAGAGCTCATACAACACAGGAAGATAAACTTAGTTGACTGATCAGTTAGAGGTTAGTAGATGCATTCTTTTCTTTTATTTAGAGTTTTTTATGAATGAAATGATGATTACATTAATTATATTTGATTGTTTTTGTGTCATTGTTTCAATCGTATTTAGTTAGTATTTATTTGTTTAATATATTTAAAAAACAAAAACCCAAAAAGAAGTGTTGTTCATATTTGATTCAGAAAATTTATCAAACAATCATTTTCACAAGATTTCATGCAAACCTTGTAAGCTATATATAAAATTTTTGTTGGCACAGGGGAGACCCAGGGTTCAATGCTACAACAACACACCAACAAAACCCTAGCTACCAACCCTTTCAACAACACCTGCGAAGAAGATGAAGTATCACCTGAGGTAGAGGCAGGGGTGGTTGCAATACTCAAGTGTAGGCAACCTTAGTTGGGACACATATCTATGATTATAATACTTAACAGAGCACTTAACAGAGTGTTGCATCATATCTGATGTATTTAAGCACTTTATCATAAACAATCAGGTTATATCTAGCAGATCAAGCACTAATCACCTTCATATAGATCAGATATAACATTCTTACACATCATTAGCACAAAGCATAAGCATATTTGTCTATCTCTATCAAATCACTTAGCAAGAGAAGTTATAAACACATTAAGAGAAACAAAAAGAGAAACAACACAGTGTTTACGTCGTTCACCCCCACCCTGGGGCTACGTCCAACAACTCTTCTTCTTTATTGTCTTCAATCAATCGGTTACATGCACAAAGTCTCAAAAACCCTACTCCGCATAGGATAGAAGATTTGCACAGCTCACTAGATCCTTCTTCCTTGTGATCCACCACAAAGCCTTCCACAGTCTTGCTACAATGACTTGCACTTATCTCTGCAAGTCTCACAAAGTGTGCATGAAGCCTTACAATTATTGATCACACAGATCCAACTCTTAGCACCTAGCCAACTTGCACACACTAACATCATATAGATTCCTTCCTTCTACATTTCCTATACATCTATTTATACATACAAAATAGGCATAAACATGGGTAAACTCATGGGTCGACATCCCATGCCCGTTACATAATCCCAAAAACCCAAAAAGGACCCAAAAAATGGGTCAAGATCCGTGATCTCCTCTTTGTCTTGCACTCCTCCTTCGGTAGGCTGTTGAAGTCCCAAAATAGGTCAAACTTGACCAGATACCAACAAAACTTGGTCAAGGGCCAATAGGCCCCCAACACTCACTTGTGACTCTTCCCGAGTCACTCTGATGTAGGAAGTTCTTCTTTGAACACTTCAAGCTTGGCTCGAACTTCTTCAACTTTTTTTTGTGCTACAAGATCTTGTTCAACAAATTATTGAATGATTGCATCATTCATAGGTCCTTCTAGGTGTTGTTATGTTGTAGTGCTAACCTGCTCCAGTTCTACTCCCTGGCCTTCTACCTATGTAAACAATTGATAGGCCTTATCTTGTACAGGTTGGAGTTTTTGAGTTATCTCCATAACTCTGCTTTGGATAGTATGGATTTGTTATTGTGCATTGTGTTTCTCTTGGGAGTGCTTCATTATTTCCATAGATGACAAGGACTTCAGTTGCACCTGTATCTTTTCAGCTTGGTACTGTGCTTCTTGGAGCCGCGACTCCAATTCCTACAACTCTAGGTTCTCGATAAGTTTCTCATATGTCTGGGCACTACAATCAATGAATTTCTTGCATTCTTGGATAAGGGCCTTTATCCTTTCAACTGTGCTCCTGGAAGTTGCTTCTCTTTGGTCCTTTACCTCCTATGGGGTCTTTGGCATAGTGCGTAGTTCTAGGTCTACGATGCATTGTTGCAGCTACTAGATCACTTCTTCAAGTTGTACTACTTTCTTCATGAATTGATCCTCTACCTTAACTTCTACGATAGTCACAGAGCACAGTGCTCTATTGACCGCTTCCTTCACTTCGAGTTTCTCATTGAGAAACTGTTCCTTTCCTTGCTGTAGTTGTGCCTTTTCTTCATCGAACTTTTATTGGAGAGCACTCTTTTCATGTTTGGCATCTCAACATTGTTCTATAAGTACTCCCTATACTTGTACCAAAGCTTGGGTGGTTTGCGATGTTTCCTCTTGCACTTGTCGAAGACGAGATTTGACTATATTAGCTAAGTGGTGGAGTTGAGATGGATCATCTCCCACTTCTAGCTCTCCCGACGCAGTGGAGAATGCACTGTTGGATTGTAGGGATTATTGTACCCCTCAGAGTTCAGTCTCAATTTGATCATACAAATACTCTTTCTTTGCTTCTTGTTTCTCTGTTATTTCTAGCGAAGCATCATTCAGGGCTGGTACAAGGAAGTTGAAGTCATCAGAGATGAGGACGGTCTGCATCTTTGTCATAGTGGCCTTTGATTTCTTCTAGGAGGAAGGTTTCAGAGGCGAACCTTTCCTCTTCTTTAGGGGATCAACCTCATCACCCTACTATTGTTCGACCTCTGTGTCATTCAAATCTACACCATCACCTCATTTATCTAGTGATATGGAAGCAGTCTTCACGGATGCATTGTCTAAATCATGGACCTATTTGATATTATTTGTCTTTCTTGGTTTGGGTGTATCCTATGTATTTTATGGGCTATCGATGTTGGATATCTCTGCAGGGTCTGCTGGAATGAGGAGGTTCACCAACCAATCCTTGGTAATCTCCTCCAAGTCCTCCTCCGTTATCTTATAGTAGTATTGGATTTATTATTTGTGTTCGTCTACACATGCTATGATGTAAATGAAATGTCGATCACCGTTGAACTTCATCAAAGTCCTGAATCAGTGTATAGTGTTCGGCATCATGTGAGGCTCGAAATATATGGCTATCTTCAGCTGATTGTAGTATGTATGGAACACAACATTTGACTACCATTTCTTGTTCATTTCACTTGAGTAACACAATGTACTAAACTTTGTGGCCAATGGTTTGAAAAGCTTAATGTCCGGGAAGGTCACACCTTTCGACATCTCCCAGGTGATGAAGTCAATCAAGATCAAGAGCCAACTGAAAAGGAATTCATATCCTTGATCTTGTGCTTCTGTACAGTCAAGTTCCAACTGGTTCACCATGTACTTATCCCAATTCATTTGTAGGCCCTCCGTGCACTTCCCTGTGAGGTCGACTACAAAACCAGTCACTTGGGTGGGTCAGTTCTTGCGTACTAAATTATTTGCAATCATCTGACAGGAGAGTGAACTGCACCATTCTGAATAGAGGCTAGCTTGTATCCTCATGTTCTCTTCTAGAAATCGTCGTAAGTTTCCTTGATCCTTTGTGCGAGAGCACAATCCATGGCTTTTCTAGGATAGAAATCTTGTGGCTCGAGTCCTTGCATACTCAAACCCGTGATTCGATTGATAAAGGTCGGATCAACTATGATACGATGGTTTATACACAAGTGTCCTCCATGGTAACAAGACAAAAACATCTTGACACATGCATTCACCTCTTGGTGTCATCCAAAATGGGGAATTTTCATGACATTGAGTAGGGTGGACTGTGCGAGGTTATGGGTCCATGCTTGGGGAATTACCTTTGAGTTTTTCCCTTATGTTCTAGTCATATACTTATGTGGGGACAACATGTTGTAGAATTTGCGGTCTCTGATGTTGAAGTCTCTAAATGTCAACTCTATGATCTTATCTTGGTCTGCTCACACTGCGTGTATCCCCTTCAAGAGGTACGCAGTGACCAAGGTGTACTCGAAATATCTAGGTACGTTGTCAAAGTTTACAACACTGCTTAAAGGTGGTATATAGGTGGGTAAGATAGTTGGGATTAGTTTAGCATTCGCTAAGTCATCCCTATTCTTAGTTCTCTTCTCCTCAGACGACTGGGATGGTCCTGCTTCACGAGCAGTCGATGGAGAAGTTGAAAGTCCTCTCGTGGATGATGCTTGTATACCTGTAGACATCAACATGACTCTTTTGGTCATGAGGTTGATCAAAACTTCCTCAACAACTCTTTCTACAATGCTCAACGTGTCCAACATACACACTTGGGGTTAACAATATCAGGTTTGGGGGGTAGCTTAGAAACAATAACGAGAGAGAGAGTAGAATTACAATGATCACTTTATAGACTCAACTTATTCCAAGGGCTCAAATTATCAATTGGAAAAAAGTGTTCTCGGTGTGTGGTGTGGTGGGATAAATAGGTAACTCGACAACGGGTCGCTTGCAATAGGTATGAGGCCTTCATTAACTTTGTTTTGTCCGTTATGGAGCGGTCCCAACTGTCGGATGGCGAGATGGCTGGCTATAAAAGGCTTTCTATTCATTCAAATCATTGATCTAACAGTTATAACATTCGCAGCGACTATATTACTTTGCCTAGGCGAAGTGCCATGTGTTGTTGTTCTGCTATCCCGATGAAGCTCTAATTCTACAAAATTTCCTTCTATGAGGTTCCCTATGGAACCTTCTGCAACTTTTCGATCTTATCTCTCTTCTTACTTACCTTTCTAGCCTTCTTCCCAGTGAGCTTCATCTCAGTATGCATTTTTCCATTATGATTCTTATCTTCTTTTAATATAGTTACTTCGCGTTGTCAAAATTATTTCTTAAGATTCGAGGGTGATACTTCTTCTTTATTTGGGATAAGTACTTCAGTCTTCTGTTGGTATTCTAGGGTTCTTTCTACTTTGACATTAGGGTCTCTAGTGTTAAATAGCTTCGATCTATTCTCCTGTTCTGCAATCAAGTGTGTGATTCTTCTAGTCATGAAATCTTTTAACTCTTTCTTCTTCTATTCTAAAACTGCTTCTTCTTCTTTCCTTCTGTCCTAATCTCTTTCAATCTAGGGTTTTCCTAATAGCATGGTAAATGGGGAATTGTCCTCAATAAATTTAATAATCTCAAAATCTTCTTCATTCGAAATTCCATTGACATTCATAGGTATCTGAGTGAGCTTTCCACATAGGTTTATCATCTTTCCTTTGAATAGTCCTATTCCTCCTAATGAAGGAATCATAACAGGCCTCCCTATAGCTTCCCAAGTTCTCTCTGTCATGATATTCACCTGTGTTTCCTCATCTAGAACATAGTCAATGTCAAAGTCTCATATTCTTGATTTGAGGCATTCTTTTTCTTTGAAGATTTATGATAATCTAACATGTGGGTGGTCATTCAGGGTTTCTTTCATCTGTAATAATATTTTCTCTGATTCTTCTTGGGATTTTGTCATAATCTTAGCTTCTGGATCTGCCTTAGGGTTTTTTTGTCTCATGTTCATTCCTTCAAGCCTAGCAATCATTCTAAGGCAATCCAAAAATTCATGGTCCAGAGCTTTGCAAAAAAGACAACTAGGTTTTCTCCAAGGGCATTCCTTAGCAACATGTCTTAGTTTTCTGCAACTGTAATAGAGGGTTACTCCTCTCTTTCATTTAAATGATCCCTAGCCTTTCCTTTACTATGCACTAGGATCATGGTAGTTAACCTGCAAAAAATTCTTTCTAGGACCCTGCATACACTTATTAGTCCAAATATCCTTTCTATGCATAGGAATAACATATTTTTCCCTATTCATATCAAATCTTATTTCATCTATTAATACCCTAGTTTTCAAGATAGGATAAAATCCATCAAACATACCTAGATTCATACTTTTTAAACAACAATTACCACTAATCTTACTTATACAAAGAAAAAAGCCTTCAGATATATAAATTTCACTATTCTTACATGTATCACAACATAGATCTTACAGATCTTACCTCTTTTCTTCAGATATGACCTCTTTTATTCAGATCAGACTTCTTTTCTTAGCATCGAGCTTCACAACTATGTAGAGTACTATGCATTAGAGCAACATATCTACGCACAAAGCTTACACAATTTCAGGTCAAATCTTTACACAAAGCTTCTTCTTTCCTAGTTCCCATCAATCACAGTTCTAGGTCCTGACAACAGAACCATTTTTTGGCATAGGGGCAGACCCAGGGTTCAATGGTACATCAACGCACCAAAAAAACCCTAGCTACCAGCCCTTTCGAAAACACCTATGAAGCACATGAATTCTCACTCGAGGTAGAGGCAGTGGTGGTTGTAGGACTCAAGTGTATGCACCCTTAGTTGGGACACCGATCTGTGATTATAATACTTTACAGAGCACTTAGCATCAACAGTTCATAAATATTCAACCAAAAACTACTGCATAGATAGAACAGAGTGTCTCATCATTCACTCAGATATGATGTATTTAAGCACTTTATCATAAACATGCAGGTTATATCTAGCATATCAAGCACTCATCACCTTCATATAGATCAGATCCAACATTATTACACATCATTAGCACAAAGAATAAGCATATTTTTCTATCTCTATCAAATCACTTAGCAAGAGAAGTTATAAACACATTAAGACAAGCACAAAGTGGAACAACACAGTGTTTACGTGGTTCGCCCCCACCCTAGGGCTACGTCCACCAAATTTTGTTCTTTATTGTCTTCAATCAATTGGTTACATGCGCAGAGCCTAAAAAACCCTACTCTGCATAGAACAAAATATCTGCGTAGCTCACTAGATCCTTCTTCCTTGCATTCTAGCACAAAGCCTTCCACAGTCTTGCTACAATGACTTGCACTTAGCTCTACAAGTCTCACACAGTATGCATGAAGCCTTACAATTCTTGATCACACAGATCCAACTCTTAACACCTAGACAACTTGCACACACTAACATCACATAGATGCCTTCCTTTTACATTGCCTATACATCTATTTATCCATACAAAATAGGCCTAAACATGGGTAAACCCATGGGCCGACATCCCATGCCCGTTACATAATCCCAAAAACCCAAAAAGGACCCAAAAAAGGGGGTGAGATCCATGATCTTCGCTTCATCTTGCACTCCTCCTTCGAGAGGCTATCTAAGTCCCAAAATAGGTCAAACTTGACCAGATACCAACAAAACTTGGTCAAGGGCCAACACTATTCATAATCATTTGTATATTCACATTCTTAGATAAATATTTGTAATTATTATGTCAATTGTTAGAATCTTTTCTTTAGTTAGTTTATTTCCTTTTTCTATCTTTAGTACCCTAGTTGGCTAACAGATCCATTAAACCCATCAGGATAGGTCATACCAAACAACTTTGATTAATTAGACAACCCCGAACCGGGTCTATCCTTCCAGTTGACAGTGTGTCAATTACACCCTTCAACAAATGGTTCTAGAAGGAGGGTTGAGGTCGATTTAATGATTAAATGCTTCACCCCTCATCCTTTCATAATTCCAGATTTATAAATCCTTCTTCTGTGTCATATTATAATGCACTACAAGGCATGTTAGATGACAAGCTAACGTTTTGGAGTCAATTTCTTCAAATTCTTAATTTTTCATGGTTCCTACACAAATCACTCTATTGGAACATGCTTTAAATGTCTCATTACCAGTTATTTCCAACAAGACAACTAATCTCTTTTCAAAACTCACCTTTGATGGTGACGGGAGCACATCTGCAGTAGACCATATTTCTAATTTTTTTTATAAATGTTTAAGACATAATATCATTGATCCTAATGTTACATGAAGATTGTTCACTCTCACTTTCTAATGTCGGGTTTAATATTGGTTTGAATATTTTCCATCTAATTTGATTCATTCTTTGTCTAAGTTTGTAATTGATTTTTATCATATTTTAACAAATATGATTATGATGAATTAAGTGAAGAATTAAGTTGCTTAAGGAAAAAAAGTGGTGAATCATTCAATGATTTTTCAATTAGGTGCATTCATGTTTGTACTATATTCCCTTTGAAATAAATGTCTCTTATTAATGAATGGTTTGAATATCTCATTTCTCTCTCAGACAAGCAATATCACTTAATTGTTAACCAATCTGAATTGAGAACTAATACTCAATCTCAAGATGGTTCAAATTTTCATGTTGATCTTGAAGATTTTGAAGCACCACATTTTTTGTCAACTTCTCTCATTTTGGCAAATCATGAGCCAGTTAATGCAATTGTCACCTCTAATCATTCTTTGCAAACAATGTCTCCTCCTGTTGAAGAAGGAACCTTGACTTTAAAAGATGATAGGTGTCACACTCTTGTAGATTTTATAATTGTTTCTAAAGTAAAAGAGGTCGAATGTGAAGTTGATAATCATGTGGACGATAAAGCTTCCCCTAATTTAGTTGAACATGTCCATGATCAATCAGTAGGAGAAAAAATCATTAGTCAGACTAATAATCAATCTTATGTTTCTAGTGATCTGCTCTCAAATTTTCCCTTACGCAATGAACCAAATTGTCTCATACTCTTTAAAAGAGAATACAACAGAGGTTGATCATTTTATACAAGGAGAGGGAACAAAACCATATTTCAAAACACATATACCTATCAATTCAAGAGATGCATTTTGTCTCCTCAATTCTTCTACATATTATTCCTTGTACCTTGATATTTTTTATCCTAATGTTGTGCGACTGGGTGTTCCATATTACCTTGGAGAGAATTCAACATTATATAATAAGGTACAAATTAATAGAGATTATTGAATATAAGATAAAGAGGAAAATGATTTTTCCCATGAACATATTGATTTTTATTCTCATCAATTATCCATGGGTAAATAAAGAAATTATTTGAAAGAGTCTCAAATTGCATCTTCCATTGATTCATCTCAATTTGTGTTTAAAGAAGGATCTAAATTTTTCCATGATCAATTATTTGAGGTTGAAAAGTATAATCGACCAAATATTATTACCAATGATGATTATTCAAAAATGTTGGTTGTTCCATTTAGTCCACCTCAAATAGTTAATATTGAATTATTTAAGCTCAATGGAGAATGAGACACTTCTTTTYCGATCGAGAATCACGATAAGTTCTTGCCATCTTGACCTGACCTTTTTACAAGATTCTTCCCTTGATATTCTAATACTTTATTCTCATCAGGAATATTTTTCGTATATGAATTCTTTCAAACAATCCCATGTTAGTAATTTCATGTATTATGATAGGATGGAAGATTGGTTTGAGTATTCATATCTCGAAAAGTTTCCAGGGAATGGTAAGATTATCTTCATTTTATTTAGAGATCAAGGAGGTAACTTTGACACACTCATTTTATATCCTTCAGATGAAGAAAATATTGAATGAAAGGAAATATTTTCAGGAGGATGGGGCACTTTGGTCTAAGCCAATGGTTATTTCAAGTCCCCATAACACTCACAATCTTCACAATCTCATTTTTTCATATTTTTGTGACCCATATAATGACAAAATTGCAGAATGGCTGGAGGATTCATACAAAAAGAATGTTCAAGTGAATGGTAAGGTCATGATTTCTTTGTTTTTAAATGATGATGATAAAGGTAAGTATGATATATTTTAGTCATTTTTCGATATACTACCATTATTGTTAGTAATATTTTATTTTGTTTGCATTGCAGGATTAGAGTTACTCTTATGGCTACATTGCAAGCATGACTTTATGTAGTATTTTGATTTGTTTAGTAGTTAGAGTAGGTTTAGGAGTAGGTTTTCTTTTAGATTTATTTCTCATTGTTTCTCTTTGTAATATTGCAGTCATGAACACAAGTGGGTGCACCAAGAGAACCATAATATGAATGTTGTTAGTGTTGATTAAGGTTGGTTGTCATTGATGTCAACCCTTGAAGAAAGCCCCGTAGCAAAAAGGTTGGGTAATGGACCCAAGATTGTTTGATGTAAATATGAATCATTATTGTATTGTCATGTTTGATAATAAGTAGAAATGGATGAACTCCAAATTGGTCCCCTTAGGGTGAAATCCATCACGGGGAAGAAGCTTTGTGGATTGAGTTATCCTAGAAGTATGGTTAGCGAACTCATGCTTATTTGTGGAATAATGAGATAAATGCCAGTGAATTTTTTAGTGAAACTATCCTATATGGATATTTCTTATCATTCCATTTTTGGTGGTATGTGGAACATCACATAACTCCTCACGGTTAAAGAATTATGGCCATGAGAAGTTGGAGAACGCAGGTTTGGGTAATGGACCCAAGTTTGTTTGATGGATAATGGTATGATTTTTGATATATTTTTAGGTAATATTATTCTATATGGATATTACATGTCATTTCATTTCTGTTGGTATCTAGAACTTCATATAACTCCTCACGGTTTGAGAGTTATGGTCTTACGAAGTTGGAGGACCCTCATATGTCATCTAGAAGCCCCAAAAGGTCAAAGTAGTCAAAGTGGTTTAAGAGATTTTAAAAGGTAAATAATAAAGTGAAGTGATGATTGTACTATAATTCAAAGTGAATAAAAAATAAATTAATTCAATAATAAATTTCATGGAGAAATTAGAAGTGGGTTAACCCTAAAATAAGGAAAGTGGGGAAAGTGACCTAGAAGATGTTTTTAAGGAAGCTACTTAGAGAATATAAATAAGAGGAAAGGCTCTCTAATTTAAGATACACTTGAGATTATTGAATACCTATAGGTGTATGAGGTAACCAAAGAATATATAAGATGAATTTCTGAGGAAAGGGAAGAAAAGAAGGTCGGAATTCAAGGAAGGATAAATTCTTTTGATGATGCTTTCTAAGGTATGTTTTTTTAGGTCATCTCACCATTTTCGCAATAAATTTTTTTCTAGAATGATTCAAACCATGAAATTGGTATCCAATAAGGTAAAATATCCAAGTATCTATGGTAATAAATTCATCTTGTGGGTCATTGTATTTTTGGAGTTACACTCCATGGAAAATAGGGTTTGTGGCTAGTCCTCAAACTAGTCAAAAATAGGTTTTTCGGGTAAAAACATCATAACTTATTCATAACAGATCCAAATTCAGTATGCCCAAATGTGTTGGTTAGAGTATAGTCTATATTATTGTTTTTAAAAGTTTCATATCAATTCAACAAACATTTTGTGTGGGGCATGCTCTATAAGGTCTCTCTCTAGAATAAGCCAAAATTCAGAAAGGTGTGCCATTTTTTCCATAACTCCTTTTCTGAGAGGTTCCAAGTTGTGACACCAGGAGTAATTGCATAAAACAAACTGAAAAAAATTGTGTATCAGTTTTAGATCTTTATTCATTACAGGGATAGATCTTTATTCATTACAGGGACAAAGTTATGATTATTTCAAGTTAGGGTTGTTGACTAATCCAAAACTAGTCTTGTGAGACTAAAGAAACGTTTGCTGAAAATGATAGTCTCTTATTGTTAAAGTTAAGGAAGTTTTGAAGGTATGTGATCATATACAACAGTTCTATTACAGAGTTAAAAATCATATTTGGATGATGAAGTTGATGAGGGCTTTTGGTTGAGGTACAAGTTGGGTACATGGTTGAGACAAGTAGTTGATTAGTTGGCACATACATGAGGTGTATAGTTGATGATGCTGGTACATATTGATGATTCATAGTTTATGAGTACTTGACACATGATTGGAACATACTTGGTACATGG